>JAJEJO010053512.1:0-74202 GCA_020662805.1 Glaucomys volans
CAGAAAGCAAGAAAAGCACCACCACAAAGGAGATTTTTCTCAGGTCCATGTCCACAGGAAGACCAGTCAATACTGTTACTGAAACCCAGTAACACAGCATTTGTGAAAGTTCAGACCCCACTTCTTAGGCATATACCCGCCTCCTGAAGTAGGGAATTCATATCCATCAAGCCTATTTTTTGCGTGGACTAAAAGGTGGAGTGCAACAGATCAAATCCTTGCTTTTCCCTGATCAGAGAGACTTGAGGGGTAACTTTTCCGTCCTTTCATTGTCCTACTTTCCCCACCTATATTACAGTGACCATTCTCAAGAACTAACAAAAGATGCCAAAGAAGCTAACTCTTTCTTTGATACGAAGGTCACAGTCTCCCACAAACTCCCCGGAAGGGCCCTCCCCTTCTCCAGCCCACAGAGGCCACTTAGCCTGTGACCACTCAAACAGAAACCTTCTCTCTTCATTTTCATATGAATATCTGCTATAAAGCTTTTTCAAAAAATGTAAGTTAACCAGCCTAATTTGCATGTCTAACAGATTTCCAGGGCTTATGAAATTTTTCTTTTTAAGGCTGCTAGGGGAGGGACATGAGGCTGGGTGTGGCTACAGGAGAAGAAAAACGGAGCACCATCCAGAGTTCTTTCCCTGAGCAGGATCTTTCTGCAGGCAACATTAACATATATGCAACTCATACGCCACTTTTGAAATATGTTAGATGCCCATTTATTATGTTTCTAAATGAGTAATAAGCGAGTTGGTGGTGGGGAAGGAAAAGGACTAGGTGTTCCACTCAGTCTATCCGTGCATTCTCTCCCTGAAGGCAAGATACGCTGGGAGACATTTGTTACCATGTTTACATCAGCTCCTGACCACTAAAAGAAATCCCCTTCTCTTGTAGCTACTAAAGAATTGGGCTGCATATGACAGGGGCCAGTCCTTTAAATAGAATTTATGGGGAAGGAACTTGTGGGAAGGGGTAAAGATGTATCAGCTTTCTTCCTCTAAGAAAGCCACAAGTGAAACAGAGACACAGAAATTAACTCTAAGGCTTCATTTTAATTGGAAAGGCTGAGTCAGAGAAGAGACTAAGGGAATCATCCTTTCAGAGTTCATATTTGTTGAGTTCTGTGGGCTCTGAGACACAAAAAGGAGCTCTCCAGTAGACAACTGGGGAGAAACAATGGAGTTGAAGGAAACAAGCAAGGCATGGGGGTGGGGCACAAGCCATGGTAGGCAAAGGGAAGGACGCAGTGCCTGGGGAGAAAACTGAAAGCACAGCTGAGGTCGTGTTCCTTCACTGTACAGACCATACCGTAAGTCTCACAGCGAGAACTGAGTTTATTTTCTTTTGTTTCTATCATGACAAGTCTGAAATTTTGAGTTATTCTGTCAACATGGCAGAAGGCAGATTTGTGGAGAGAGGGATAGAGAAGATGCTGGAGACAGGAAAACCAACAAGAGAGATGATGAGATCTTGGATATTAGCAATGATATTTTTATTTGAAGGGGGTCATCAATTTATACCTTTGACTGCAGTAATAGCTGACGTCTGCCTGCCCACCCACACATTCAGCATAGACACCACAGAGAATAAGAGTACTAAGGCCTCTACAGAAACCAGAGTGTGAAGTGGCAACTGGGGGTCTTGGAGAAGGGATTTGATTTTGCAATCCCATCAATGGTAGGTTCTAGACCTCTGGAAAGCAAGCTGTAGTGAACCCAAGAACCAGCATGTGAGTGTGCAACACCTCAAGTACAGCCTGGTATATTCTGAAAAATGCTAGGCGACTCTCTTGAACAAAGAGGGGTCTGGAGAAGGTGGCTATGTCTGTGCCTACCCTACTACCATTCCCCACCAAAAAGAAAATTTCTATTGTAAGGATAAATATGGAATATGTTCCATTTAGGCTCTACAAGTGTTTTTGAAAAAGTCTCACATTTTTAAATTATTCCTGGGCTGGGGGTGTAACTCAGTGGATAGAGCGCTTGCCTAGCTTACTTTTTTTTTTTTTTTTTTGCAGGGCTGGGGATTGAACCCAGGGCCTTGTGCACTCTACCAACTGAGCTATATCCCCAGCCCTAGCTTACAAGAGGCTCTAGGTTCAATTCTCAGTAACACACACATACACAAACTATTCCTAGTGGCTGAAGGGCCTGCGAAATTGTGGGTGCCAATCATAAAAATACATTCTAAAATTTCTCAAGGAAAATATAAAAGTCAGGTGTGGTGGTGCACATCTGTAATTTGGGAGACTGAGGCAGGAGGATTGCAAGTTCAAAGCCAGCCTCAGCAATTTATAGAGACCCTGTCTCAAAATAAAAAAATAAAAACCCAGCACCATAGGTTCAATTCAATCCCTGGTCAGGGAAAAAAAAAAAAAGAAGAGAGAGAAGAGGAGGAAGAAGATAAAAATAGGAAAGAACGTTTTAGAGAAGACAAAAAATATTAATAAAATTAACCATGCAAAGTAGCAGTGGTGAAAAACACTTCGTTCTCAGGATTCTTTAAACTATTAAAATTATAAATTTGCAGCACTGCAAAAAAATATTTATGTGTACTTTTTTTCCAGATGCAGCTGGGCACAGTGACACATGCCAGTAATCCCAATGACTCAGAAGGCTAAGACAGGAAGATTGCAAGTTCAAGGCTAGACTGAGCAATTTAGCAAGACCCTGTTGCAAAATAAAAGTGAAAAAGGCTGGGGATGTAGCTCAGTGGTAAAGCTGAATTCAATCCCCAGTACCAAGAAGGCAATGAAGGAAAAAAAAAACCAGTTGTGACAGTGTGTGCTATACTCCCAGCTACTCAGGAGGCTGAGGCAGGAGAAATGCTTGAGCCAGGACTTTGAAGTCAGCCTATGCAATTCAGCAAGACTGTGTGTGTGTGTGTGTGTGTGTGTGTGTGTTTTCTTTTTTTTTTAAATTAAGGACCACCAAAGAAACTCTCTCTGTGTTACATCTATCAATATTAATTTATAAATAAAGCTAAGAATTTAAAAATATATATAAATTCATTTTTTTAAATAACAATAAATTAACTAACATTAGAGATCAATGCAACACATCATAAAGCTTCTGTAAATTAAATACAAATCATAAAACAAGAAGTCCAAAAAGGGTAAATAGCGTCTTAGTGTCAATAAGAAAATTGTTTCAACTTTGTCAATGCCCTGAAAGGATCTTAGGGACCACTGAGAACCAGTGTCATAGAAAAAATTAAAATAATCTACAAATTGGGAAAAGTAACCAAGGAAATACAAAATTAAAGCCCCATGGAGATTTCATTTCCTGTCCATCCGACAGGCAAAAATCAATATCTAACAATACCAGCTGCCACAAAGCATCAGTAGTGGTGTAAGCTGATGCAACTACTTTGGAGAGCTATTTGGCATATGTGTAAAAAGTTGGAATTGTGCATTTCCAAAAATCCAGCAACTCTATTGCTAGGGATATATGCCAGAGAAGCTCTGTACACATGCTAATGACACATGTACAAGTCTGTTCCTTGCAGCATTTCACGGAACAAGGAAAAACTGGGGTCACCTATAGATCCACCAATGAGTATATCATAATATATAACTGTAAATCATAACATAACTAGAAATTATAATTAAATGTGTATGTGTGTCTGTTTTAGAGGTTTTTGTTTGTTTGTTTTGAGTGCCAGGGATTGAACCCAGGAGTGCTTAGCCATTGAGCCACAACCCAGTCCTTTTTAAGTTTTTTATTTTGAGACAGGATCTCACTAACTGGGGACTCAATAAGTTGCAGATATTGGCTTCGAACTTGCAATCCTCCTGTTTCAGCCTCCCATGCTATTGGAATTACAGGTGTACACCATTACACCCCACTTAAATGTAATTCCAATATTACAGTTATATATTAAATTAATCAACAGAATGCTGCACTATTTGTAAAATAAACATTTAACATGGCCAAATCTCAAAAACAATGTTGAATGTAAATGATGCTATGGAAGGTCACTACATTTTAAAACAAAAACGATATTCGATATAGCTTAGGAATGTATGTTTTATATGTAAACGTAGTTAGAAGGATGCATATCAATTTAGGATACTGGCTATTTGTGGGGGAAAACATCTGAAACAACTATGGCAAATATTAAACCTGGGTGACAAATACCCAGGTGTAATTATATGGTTCTGGTTTGTCTGTTTGTTTATTTATTTGGTACCAGGGATTAAACTCAAGGGTGCTTAACCACTGAGTCACATCCCGAGGCCTTTTTGATATTTTAAATTATATTTAAAATATTTAATATTAAAAATATTTAATATTTTAAAATATATTTGCTGAGTTGCTTAGGGCCCTGCTGAGTTCCTGAGGCTAGTTTTGAACTAGAAACCCTCCTGTCAGCCTCCCCAGCTGCTGGAATTACAAGCGTGCACCATATGCCCAGCTTGTTAACGTTTTTTTTCCCTTGAGACAGGGTCTTAGCTCTTGACCCCAATATTTGAGGCTCAAGTTATCCTCAGCTTCCCAAGTATCTGTATTTTAAAAATGTTTTTCACCAAAAAACTGATATTGAAGTAACATTTAAAGTGATTATTACTTAAAACGTGCTACACATTTAAGTGGTCTTTTCATCTACAGTAGTTTACAAACTAAGACATATCATTTCTTAACAAGATTATTTGGTAACTTGGCAATCATTTTCTAATCTTCATAACCACCCTAGATCCTAGTTGGTCCCAAAATACAGACGGAAATCCTGAAATTCATCAAGACTGCTAAATCTTATGGACAGACCAGTCTCCACCCACCTGCTGACTGATCTTGCCCCCTCTCCAAAACACTCTCATCTGAAAGCTAAGCCACCAAACAGGATCTGTAAAAACACTTTTTTAAACTGTTGGAGTAACATGAGTTATTGTGAGCAAGCCACAACTTTGTCCAAAGGCACTCAGCTTCAATGGCTTCACTGCCTGCCATCAAGTCAAGCTGGCAGTCAGACTGACCTGGCTCCTGTCAGTCAGCTTAACATATATCCTTTATTTCCCACTCCTGCCTTCCTCCTTGGTTTCATCATAAACCTAATCAGGACTCAGAAGCAAGACTTCTATGTTAAAACTCAAATCCCTGATTCCTAATGCTTCCTGCAACATGGAGGGCACCAGAATGCCCTTGGATTATAGTGTGTCTCAGTGTGGACCACCCTCACCACCTGCCATATAAGTATGGGAATAGCTGGTTGAAGAAAACAGTTTCTGCCTATTCAGTAAGAACTGAGGTGCTAGGAGGATTTCATACTATTAAAAAGCTTTGAAAGAATGCAGATTACTGGGCTGTACCCCAGATCTACTGAATGGTTCTTCATGGGCATAAGGTATGAGAATCTGATTTTAAAAAGCACAGTATAGCAAGTGTGGTGGAGCACACCTGTACAATCCCAGCAACTCCGACAGCTGAGGCAGGAGGATCTCAGTTGGAGGCCAGCCTCAGCAACTTAGCAAGGCCCTAAGTTAGTAAGAGCCTGTCTCAAAACAAAAAACGTAAAGGGCTCGGGATGTAGTTCAATAGCTAAACACCCCTGGGTTCAATCCCAGTACCTAAATAAATAAATAAAAGCAAGATGGAGAGGCATCACCTCTGATAAAAGAACCAAACCTCAGTACCTTTTCTGTGTTCAGCTAAATACTAACCTTTCCTAGTTCTCCCTTGTTTGTTTTTCTCGGATCAGGCCCAGTTTCTAAGTCTCAGCTCTTCTGGAAGCTTTCCCTAGATAGAAGTCATTCAGTACCTAACCACTTAAAGGGTATTAAAATGTACTGTCTTTATCTTTCCCCTGATTGCACTGTAAGAAGTCCTTCCTTTCTGGCAAAGGGCCTAGTGCATACATAATGGAGTTCTTAACACTTAAGTAGCTGAAGCAATTCTAAATACAATGGCATGGGAAGTCAGTGTTAAAAACAAAACAAACAGACTAAACAACATAGTACAAAAATATTTGATTTGCAATGGAAGGAACTAGGTGCATATTCTAGCTTTGTCAATTGTCAACATCAACTACATCCTGTCAATTGTCACTGGTTACCTATTACAACCATTATTACCCGTTATTTCTCTGGCCTAAAGAGATGGCTCATATTATATATTCCTTTTTAGAGCCAAGAAAGGAAAAAACATAAGAAAACAAAAGTTACAACCATGAACACACAGAAAGACAAGACAACCTCAGGGACTACAGGCCCCAAGGTCTTTGTGTAGTTACTGCTCTACTAGAATCTCACCAGCTCAGGCCTCTGCATTCCCACCCAGGCTCAGAGGAAGTACTAGGGACATACTCAGTACTAGGATAGTGTCAGGCAAACCCCATACGATCTATAAATGTTGGGGGACAAATATAAGTGATGAAGCTAGCACAGTGGCATGAATCTGCAATTTCAGCTACTTGGGAGGCTGAGGCAGGAAGATCACAAGTTCTTGTAATTTAGCAACACCTTGTCTCAAAATAAAAAATAAAAATAAAAAAGGGCTGGGTTTGTAACTCAGTGGTAGAACAACCCTAGTTTTCATCCCTAGTACCCACCTCTCCACCAAAAAAGGGTGATACAAAGTTTGCACATATACTACCTGGGACAAGGAAGAGTTCTCATGGGATTCCCCCCACTGCCACCACCACCTCAAGCACACCAAGAACCCAGTAACCTTATAGGAAGAAGCAAGGTAAACAAGACTGAGGACCCAGGTGGGTACAAACTTAAGCACAGCAACAGTCTCAGCTACTGGAAATACCACCGAAGCCAGACATTAAAGTCAGCTTCAAACCATTCTGCAGTAAATGAAGAACAGTGCAGTATCCAGCTGTCTCAGATTAAAGCAGAGTGGTGGGGGAAATGAGGAACAGTTAGGATTCAAATTACTGCTAACAGGAGGGTGTTCAGAAGGGAGGAAATTAATGGAATCATCAAAAGGACTGTGCTTTTACTTAAATGAATTAAATCAATCTCAGTCTTTCCCTGTTTCAACAAAGACCTCAGGCTAGTCAGTGCTTGAGCTGCCTCAAAGCTGCCCAGGCTGGATCAGAGAGGCTAAGTGACAATTACCGATGGCTGGGAAATTTTCCTTTTGTCCCTTCAGACACAGGCAGGAAAGACAAGGCCAGACAATGGTTCTGAGGCATAGCCTGCTAATTCCTTCAAGCCAGGAGTCCTTTAGCTTGCCAATACAAACACTGTCAGGTTCCAGCGGGAAATAAATGCAGAAAATGGGATCAAATTTGACCTGCAGAACAGGAAACTCCCCCAGGACAAAACATTCTGTAACTCACAGCTACCCTGGACGAAGTGGGCAGGAAAGAGAAGGGAAAGAAGACTGAGAGCCCCAGAGGGACCCTTCACAAAGGTGGCTTATGCAGGGGTCTTTGGTCATCACGTTGTGCGTGCCTCAATCCCTAACACACTCAACACACGTGGACAACTCTGCCATAGTGCTGAGGAGTTACGATGAGTGCAGAGGAAGAAGGGGGAAGGATGAACAGGAGGAGGCAGAGGAAACAACTGGACCAAGTTAAGAAGAAAGAAACTGCAGGAAAGAAAAGGAGATACTTGGATACAAGCCCTTGACTCCGTCAAGGCATACCAAGAATAATCAAGGCAGGCAGCGAAGAATGTCAAATAACAATCCTGGGCATCCCGCACAGCCTGTGTAGGTCTTGCAGTGGAGTGTGATGCTCGTGAGTAAAGGGACAGGAATGTGACAGAGGCAGGTATTAGGGAAGCAGCAAGCCAGTCTTTGGATAGAATTCTGATATGGTACTGCTTACCAACAGTTCTCACACAGAGAAACAAGTAAAAGCAAGTCACAAGCAACCAGAAGTTCCTGGCCTTATGCGGGAGGAAGCATTAAAGAGCCCAGGGTATTAGCACCCTTGAGCAAAGTGAGGTACTCACTGGGGGTGGTGCTGTGGCTGATGCCTAGGATTCCAGCTCAGGCCCCTGTTCTTCATACCACAGAGACAACACTGAGGAAAGGCTCATAAATTAGTCTTTTAGAGCTCGCCTAAGAGGTAAGTGGAGGGGGGGGGTGCCCAAGGTGACCTAGGAGCTGACCATGTCTGGTTCCTCTCTATAGGATAGTTTGGAGGAACAAATCTGAAAAGATAAAGAGATGGTCCTGCCAGATTCCCACTTAATCATTCAGTCTTTTTCCAGGTTTAAAATTAGATTGGTCACTTGTAGCTTCCTATTCTGAACCACCTCACTACACTGAGTGTAAGATTTCACCCCTCTGTCCCCACCTTATCAAAATTTGCTCTGAAATGGTCAGACAGGTTTGTATAAATCGGCAATTGCTGAAGTGTGGGCCTCAGACTGCAACAGCCATTGCTGCATTTCTATTGAATTCTCTACTGAGTTCTCCTAGTAAGAACCCAGTAGAAATGTAAATTTTTAAACCTCATCCAGATTTCTAGAATTTTGAGCCAGGGAGACCACATAGCTGCCATGGAGGAAGGAACAGTTTTCTGACTCAGCATATCCTTCTCCTGCTCTCAGGCTTCAAGAGTTTGTGCAAGACAGCATGCAAGGTAACAATGGAACTGCCCTTTAACACTTGGCCAGAGTCTAGAACGCATGGGCTTAGAGTCCTGATGATCCCAAAGTTGTGTGAACAAAACAGGACTCTCCACACTAACTCTAGGCTAGTGAGACCAGCCTCCAGAAGAATCACAGGTAGGCTCATGGCCCTAGCAAGGCTGGCACGAGGTTCATCTGCCTAAATCCCATCCTGCCAAACTGGGTTATGTACTTGCTGTGCAGCAAAACTGGCCTGGACCAGACCTCAAGGAGGTTACTGCACACATTCCCATGGAATTTCACCACTGAATCTGCTGTGGGTCCCCTGACATGTCCAGCCTAACCCAGCACACTTAAGAAATAAGCCAGGGTCCCATTTGCCCCTCTGTTCTTTGTCATATATTGACTGTTCTTGGTCTTCAGCTTTTCCAGCCCATGGCAGGTCTCATTCCCAGTACGATTTCTGTGGTCTCTTAGAGGAGAATGGACATCAGTCTTCTGGGTCACTAAAAACCCTGGCTATGACACCCTTACCTGACATACCAATTGTTCATGGAGAAAATTTCTTTTTAATGATCCCTCCCTTTCTCCTCTTATCTTCTTTACTCCCAGAAATAAGGAATCAGCACATTTGGAAATCTAAACTCCAGATATAGACGCCATATATTTGGGATGCAAACTCACTTAAGATTTGAGGCTCTGTTGAAAATCTGGTCTAATCTTATATACAAAGTGGACAACTGAATACCAGCATCCCACCCAAGAATGGATGGCGGATTAATCAGTGTTAACCAAGTGCTTTGAGTAACTCAGAAAAGAAATGCTAATGTAAAAAAAAAAGAAAAATTATAATAATCGCTTCCACTGGAATATACTTTCACTGATTGTTCAGCCAGTGATTTTATATATATTGTCTCACTTAATCCCATTATTCACAATCTTAACCATTCCTGCAAAGCCAAGGCCTGCCATACTGGCAACCAATTTTCTTTCTTTTTTTTGGAACCAGGGATTGAACTCAGGGACACTTGGCCACTGAGTCACATCCCCAGCCCTATTTTATATTTGGTTTAGAGACAGGGTCTCACTGAGTTGCTTAGGGCCTCGATGAGTTGCTTAGGGCCTCGATAAGTTGCTGAGGCTGGCTTTGAACTCGCGATCCTCCTGACTCAGCCTCCCAAGTTGCTTGGATTACAGGCATGCGCCATCACGCCCAGAGAGGCCAAACTGCAAAGCCTCTAAACTGCCTAACAACAAGATACAGAGAACAATAGAGCAAAGAATGGGTTCCTTTGCTGAAAGTCACTCTAAAGAAATCTGAGACCATCTCTGCTGGAAGTCACACCTGCTCTCTGACCCTACCCCTCAAACCCATCAAATCACAGACAATCCTCACCCTCACTTCTCCAATCACCCCAGCTTCTCCAATTACCCCAGCAGATCCAAGATGATGAACCCTGGAATCTGGCCACACAGCCCCCATGCCAGCTGCTCCTCCTTCTCCCTTCCCCAATCAATTAAGAACCTCTTATGCCCTCTAGCCTCCCCATGGAATTCATGACGACAACTAAGACCCACAGGGGACCCTGCACAGTGGGTCAGGGAAATAAGAAGCCCTTGTCATACATGCCTCCCACAGGCTGGCTGGGCTGAGCCAGCCAGCAGCAAGAGACGTGGGCTCTGGCTGCCTGTTAGACACCTCCCCTAAGGACACTGGAAGACGGCCTCACCAGCCCATCACTTCCTGTCCCATAGGCAAATAGGAGGCTGACTGCTATTCTCATCCCCATCTTCTCCCACAACTTGTACTTAAAATTAACATCCTCCCCTAACACTTTTGGCTTCTCTGTTTAGATGCATTTAACCCCTTGATTCATTAACCATTAGAGTTTGTTTTGCTTTCATCTTTTGATCCTTAGATGCTCCAGCAGAGCTTGTTCCTCCTCCTCCTCTTTCTCCTCAACTCTGACAACTCAGCTATGAAGGGGACCTGCCTCCATCAGCAGAATCCTGCCCTTCTAGATGCTTCCCCAAACTGTGCTTTTGGTGATGGTCAGCCTAAATCCCTGAATTCCCAGGCAAAGGCTAGACTTCATTTTTCTTTGTGGAACAACTTCTGAACATACTCCCTCAAAGTATGAATATTCACTCACAGAGCAAGAGGAAAACCAGTTAGGGGATATAGTATACTGAATTCCTGAAGTTTCAAGGGAAATGTATGGCAAGTTCCAAGGGAAGGAGAGGAGACACTGAACTAACTCTCCTCTCTCTGCTTTAAGCCCACCAGAGGAGGGCACCACAGAAGAACACTGCAACACCTGAACTTCACCACAACACTGTGTGGTATGTATGCTACTGTCCCACTGTTACAGATAAGAAGACTGAGGACACACAGTTTGGGGGACTTGCTTAAAATTACACAACATGCTCATGGCAGAACTAGGACTCAGACCAGCCAGTTTGGCCCAAGAGACTGCATTTTTTTTTTTTTTTTTTGTAGTTGTAGATGGACATCTACAACTTTATTTGTTAATTTTTTTTTTTTTAATTCAGTGCTCATGATTGAACCCAGTGCCTCACACATGCCAGGCAAGCACTCTGCCACTGAATTACAGCCCCAGTCCAAGAGACTGCATTCTTAACTTTTCTGTGCCCTCTTGTGGCCCCTGACCACTAACTCCTACTAACTCCTGCTTGCCTTTAAATCTTGGTGTAGACTTCTCTCCCTTGAAGAAGTCTTCCATTACCATCCCAATATGAGTCAAGAGCCTCTACTACCTGTATTCCACAACAGGGCAATGACTTCCTCGACCACAGCAGGTAGCACATGGAACTGCCATAGTTTCAGCAATGGCACAGCTTTGGCACTCAGCAGGAGCTCACCAAGTACGTGCAGAATAAACCACAATGCCAAACCATAAGCTCTGCCCTCCTTCCACAGCAGCCAGAGCATGGCTCCTGGCTGTCACTACCCTCTCGCAGGCTGATGGAGGGGGGATGTGCACGCAAATACATGTGATAATTTCTGTCATTACATACCTTCTGCTGCCCTCTCTACTCACCTTATGTTACCACATGCTTACTTAAGGACTTAATGCTAACTATGAAAATACCAGACCCAACTTGTCTCGCAGTGACCCTGCCAACTCTGGGTCATTAGGGTTTGCCCTAAGTCTATAAGGTTTGTATTTCATGATCTGCAGAACAAAGGATTCAGGATTCCCAATGCTGCAATTCCCCAAAGTTTAGCAAGTTGCCCAAACCCCTCAAATCAAAAACAATCAAGATTCCAGGCCTTAGAATTCTGCCAGGAAAACCTCTCTGACATCCTCCTAAGAAAAAGGATCAGGACTAGGACCTCCTGTTAATTCTATTCAAGAAGTACAATCGAAGCCTACTCTCCTTTCTTCAATCCTATTAACCAGTGTTAAAGACAGGGGTGGTGTTTCACAGAGAAGGTGACTCAGAAACAGGCTGAAGGATACAGAGAAGTATGAAAGGAAGGGGGAGTGGTGGGGTTCTAGTTATAGGAAGAACAGGAGAAAAACAGGCTTGAAGGTGTGAATGTTCAAGGAAAGGGGAATGCGGAGTCCCCTTAGCCTTGACCTTTTAGGGACAGAGAAGGAGGGGGCTATGGCTACAAAGGCAGTGGTTGAGGAAGTGAAACCAAACCTATTCTAGCTGCACTTCCCCAGTCCCTCTCTCTGTTTAGAGCCAGCAGGGCTTTAACCTATACTCCACCTGATCTTCACTCCACTGGCAATATAAAGGCCTTTCTTCTCTCATCACCCAACAGGACCCATGATGGGTCCTAAGATCCTCACCCAGTCTGGAAGTTATCATGCTCTGTGATGAATTCTGGCAGTCTGCCTGGGTCCTCTCCTTTCCCCCCAGAAAAGTCCCACTACCTGCACGCCTGTAGCATGAAGACATTTCATATGCTCCTTAACTCTAAGAAGGCTGGGAACAGGATTCCATCAGGAGCCACAAATCAGGAGGGAGGCCCAGGTTGGTTCTGCTTCTCCTCACACAGAGGATAAGCCATAATTCTGCATAATCCATCTATGGTGTAACCCCACCCGTGGTACACTTTCCTCAACATATGCCTGCCTGGTTCACCTGGGATGATTATTGGCCTGGCAGCAAAGGAGCAACTTTGTCTTGGCCTTCAATGAGCTTATGAGCAAACCTATACAAAACCAAAAGTAAAAAGCAAGAACGAAGAACAAAGACTGAGAGTTGGGTATATAGAAGACCTTGAAGCTCAGAGACCAACAGGATCTTCTGTGGAGGGTGGGGCAGTAATAAAGCAGGGAGCCACACAGCCAGCCCACTGCAGTCTCCGACTAATTTCAAATACCATATATCAGCACATCTGAGCGACTGCATGGAGTTATCAAGGAGCTTTAGGGGGGATGTAGTGGCTCAAGACACCAGTGCACCCTTTGCAATTTGGCCTCCAAAATAGTAAGATCAACTGGGAAGAAGAGAGAACCAAGGCTTTTCTCCTGCTCGCCTTCGAACCTCTTCGGGCCTAGTTCCAACACTCAGGAAAGAACACTGACGGACTCTCTCATACCAGAATGGTCTGCAGCCATCTCAGCGTTTCTCTTGTGCCTCCTGCAATTCCAGAGTCAACAAGGTCAAACTGTCAGAACTCAAGCCAGTGACAATAAAGATGCAGGTCTGGACCTCTTTGGAGGAGACATGTCCACTGAACATGAAGAATTATTTAATAGCACAGCTTGTAGTCAGCTATACCATCCTGGAACCAATTGTGCAACTCCTAACCCTTTGGGAGTTGTAGTGCCAAAAATATTTTCATGAATTTAAAAAGGAAAAAAAAATGCCTTTGCAAAGAAGAAATCTTGAAGAGAATCTGTTTATTGTCCCAAATTTTTGAATGATTAAACAACTCTACTTTCAAAGATTTGGCTACTGGCAAAGTTAAGTCAAAGTAAAACAATGGGAGAATGTCCATTTCTGGAGATGCCAATGAATGTAGGTAAAAAAGGGCTCTTAAAAGACGAAATATTACTATAGCTAAGAAAAGTAGCAAGAGGCAAAGGGGCAGCCAAGGGTGTGGGGGTGCACACCTGTAACCCCAGTGGCTCAGGAGGCTGAGGCAGAAGACTGAATTCAAAGCCAGCCTCAGCAATTTAGCAAGGCCCTAAGCAACTGAGTGAGACCCTGTCTCTAAATAAAAAATAATAAGGCCTGGGATGTGGCTCAATAGTTAAGTGACCCTGGGTTCAATCCCCAGTACCAAAAAAAAGGGGGGGGGGGGCAGCCAGCCAAATGGGGGCAGCATAAGAGATTTCTTTCTTTCTTTTAATTTCCAACGTTGTATTCTACCAGATGTGTTTTCAAGTCTTTAAAAATGAAATCCTCCAATCACGTCACTATGCTAATGAAATAAGTGTCTTTAAAAAAAGAGATCCCTGGGCACTCTCAAATTTATTATCTAAGGTTTCAAAAAATGACTCCTGCCAGGTCTGTGGTGCAAACCTGTAATCTCAGCTATTCCAGAGTCAGAAGGATAGCAAGTTTGAGGTCAGCCTGGGCAACTTAAACTCATCTCAAAATAAAAAAGGGCTGCAGGTAATAGCTCAGTAATAGAGCACTTGCCTAGTATGCACAAGGTCCTGAGTTTAATCCCTAGTTCTTGAAAAAAGAAGAAAGATTCCCAAAGTTCCTAACCAACAGCAAGTCTGAAATACTAAGATAATCTCTCAAAAGAGAATGGCTTACTGTGAGACCACTTAGTGGCGTCAAAACGCAACATCGAAAAGGCACATTACCCACTCTTTTCTACTTGGTCATGTGCAGGATGTCTGCAAGTAGCATTTGAGAATTCAGAGAATCAGAGAAATAACAAAAATACCAGTCTAACTCTACTTAGTACTGTAGTGAACTGAATCAGACAGAATCCAAGAGATGCAAAAGGAACAAGGCGCATCTTCTAATCCTGCATCTGTCTGAACCAATTAGCTGTGGCATCATCAAAGCAAGTATAGAATGGTATTAGCTGATGCTAGAATCTGATCTTCCAATATGAAATTACTTCTCTGTGCACCAGGCAATGTTCCAAGTCTCTTACAAATGCTATATTATTATTATTTATTTTTTTATTTTTTTTTGGAACCAGGGATTGAACTCAGGGGCACTCGGCCCCTGAGCCACATCCCCAGCCCTATTTTATATTTTATTTAGAGACAGGGTCTCACTGAGTTGCTTAGGGCCTCGATAAGTTGCTGAGGCTGGCTTTGAACTCGCGATCCTCCTGACTCGGCCTCCCGAGTCGCTTGGATTACAGGCGTGTGCCACCAGGCCCGGCAATTCTATCTTATTTAATTCTCAAAACAACCTTATCAAGTAGGTACTATTACATTCCCATTCTGGGGAAATAGAGTGTGATCAGGAAAGCTAACCAAGGTAACAGAGGTAGCAAAGAAATAGAGGCAGTACTCAAATCCAAACAACCTGGAGTGCATGCCTTTTTTTTCTTTTCCTTTCTTTTTTTTTTTTTGGTACTGGGATTAAACTCAGGGGCATTTTACCACTGAGCTAAATTTCCAGCCCTTTTCATTTCCTATTGTGAGACAGGGCCTCGATAAATTGTGAGAGCTCCCTAAGTTGCTGAGGCTGGTCTCAAACTTGCAATCCTCCTGCCTCAGCCTCCTGAGTCACTGGGATTACAGGCATGCACCAGTATGTCCAGCTGGAACCCATGTTCTTAATCATACTATGCTGCCTCTCTAAAAATCAAGGCAGGGGTGGTGCAGGCCTGTAATCCCAGCACTAGGGAGGTTGAGGATCGCGAGTTCAAAACCAGCCTCAGCAATTTAGAAGGCTCTAAGCAACTCAGTGAGACCCTGTCTCTAAATAAAAATACAAAATAGGGCTGAGGATGTGGCTCAGTGGTGGAGTGCCCCGGGTTCAACCCCAGTACAAAAAAAAAAAAAAAAAAAAAAAAAATCAAGGCAGGGAGTAAAGCATAATAACAGCTATACTGAGCTACACTTAGTGATCT
This sequence comes from Glaucomys volans, assembly GCA_020662805.1. Taxonomy (NCBI): domain Eukaryota; kingdom Metazoa; phylum Chordata; class Mammalia; order Rodentia; family Sciuridae; genus Glaucomys; species Glaucomys volans. The sequence goes on from JAJEJO010053512.1 coordinate 15,567, forward strand.
CAGTGGCTCCATGGGAGCTGCGGGTGACATTTGATTATTTTAAGGTGTATATAAATTTGATCCTATTCTACTAAGTAGGAGACAGCTACATGAAGAAATTCTAAAGACAATCCTTTAAAAAAAATTATAATCTCACCCTCATTTTCCAATGATTTCAGATTTCTACACATTAAACTGGCTTAGGGTGAGGTCAATGAGGTCAACAGCCAGAGCACCCCTCATTCACACTGTCCCACAAAAAAAGGTAGTCTTTTAAAGGTGACAAAAACATATCTTGGAGAAAAGACCAACTTTTTAACAAATGGTTCTGGGAAAACTGGATAGCTATACACAGAAAAATGAAATTAGACCCCCCCCTCTCTCCTTGCACAAAACTCAAATCAATATGGATCAAAGACTTAGGAATTAGACCAGAAACTTTACAACTACTAGAAGAAAACACAGGGTCAACAGTCTATCATATAAGTGCTGCTACTCACTGCCTTAACAAGATCCCCAAAGTGCAAGAAATAAAACCAAGAATCAGTAAGTGGGATGCCATCAAACTAAAAAGCTTCAGCACAGCAAAGAAAATGAGTAAGAGCCCAGAGAATGGGAGAAAATCTTGTCCAGCTACTCCGATTAGGGGATTAATATCCAGAATATACAAAGAACTCAAAAAACACAAACAAAAAATACTAATCCAACTATGAATGGGCAAAACAACTAAGCAAGCTTCTCAAAAGAAGGAGCAGAAATGGTTAACAAATATATGAAAAAATGTTCAAATCTCTAGCAATCAGAGAATGCAGATCAAAACTTAGATTTCATCTCACTCCAGTCAGAATGGCAATGATCAAGAATACAAACAGCAATAAAACCTGGCAAGGTTGTGGAGGCAGTAGGGTAGGGGAGTGGAAAGGTACACTTGTACACTATTGGTGGGATTGCAGACTAGTACAAGCACTCTGGAAAGCAGTATGAGGATTCTTCAAAACACTAGGGATGAATCTACCATGTCACCCAGCCATCTCACTCCTTGGTATTTTCCCCAAAGATCTAAAATCAGCATACTACAATGACACAGTAACATCAATGTTAATAGATGCACAATTCACAATAGCTAAATTATGGAAATCAACCCAGATGCCTGTCAATAAATGAATGGAAATTGTGATACATACACACACACACACACACACACACACATACACACACACGGAGTTCTACTCAGGCATAAAAAAGAGTGAAATTATGGCATTTGCTGGTAAATGGATGGAAACTGAGAATGTCATTCTAAGTGAAATAAGCCAAACTCAGAAACTAAAAAGATTGAATGTTTTCTCTCATAGGCAGAAGCTAGAGTTAAAAAAGGGAAAGGGGCAGGGATGGATAGGATAACAAGCAAATATAAATTAGTAGATGAGCAAAAGGAAGTCAAGCAGAGTAGAGGAAGAAGAATGGGAGAGGGGAGGGAAGACGATTGGGAAAAGGGAGAAGGAAAAGGGGGATTATGAGCTGAAATTGATTTTCATGCATGCATGAGTTTGTCAGGATAAACCCAACTACTATGTATAACTATGGAGCTCTATTAGAAAAAAGAAAATGAAAAGGTTGTCTTTAAAATGCTGCTGCTCTCTGGGGCCCAAAGCTACACATAAGGCTGGCCAAGGTCACTCCTGATCTTGCCGTAGTCCTGGCAGCCAGCCACACCAGTGCAGGCCACCTGGAATAGGAGAGCTGTTCAGACTCACATTTCTGAGTGACCCTGTGGAATGGAATCTTCTAGTGGTAAGAGGTAATGCAAAGAGTTCATCTGGAAACCTACCTAGAATCATTAGACTCTGAGTACCAACCCTAATTTTTTATTAGCACCTGGTGACTTCCTTTTGCTGAAAGAAGTAGATAGGTAAGAAGAATAATTTCCAAGTTGGCAAGTTAGACTAGGGTAATGAAACACTACTTCAACTCTGTGTTTGCTGAGGGGTTTAATCCAAATGATACCCAAGTAAGTGTGGAGTTTGGTGGACTCTGAGTCTCTTCTGTTAGAAAGTTACTGTCAAGGGCAGTACCATGTACTTGTACTGCAATTAGCCTGCAGAGGGTAACTTCTCAATGTCTTTTCATGACACCAAGGTTCAACAAGCCCTATAATGACCCATCCAGCCTCCTACCACAATCCCCAAGTCTTTTTATAGTCACAGGTAATTACCCCATGGAGAAATTACATCACTTTGATCAGCTGGGTTTGCAGCTGACAGGAAGATGCTCTGTGGGTGTTTTGAGAACTACATCCTCATTTAGCAAACACTTTGCTATGGTCCCTATTGTTCCTTTCCAAGAATAGAAGTGCCTTGGCAAACCTTGTGCCTGAAGTGGAACCAAACAACCAAGGGCTATTGTAGATGAGAACAGAAACAACCACAGAGAGAAACATGGTAACCCTCCTATATCCTTTTTTAACCATGAGGAGAGAATGCAGGGGTTTTTGCTGTTGGTCGTGGTGGTTGTTTGCTTGGTTTTGGTTTTTTGTTTTGGTGGCAATACTGTGGATTGAACACAGGGGTGCTCTTCCACTGAGCTACATCCCTAGCTCTTTCTGATTTTAATTTTAAGAGAGGGTTTCACTAATTTGCTGACAATCTCACCAAGTTGCCCAGGCGGGCCTTGAACTTGTGATCCTCCTGCCTCAGTCTCCCAAGTAGCTGAAATTACAGGCATGTCCTACCACATCCAGCTCAGATAGGGTCTTTTTTCCTCTGTCAGAATAATCCTTTGAAGGCTGGGCTGAGCACTTCAACCAGAAAACAGATGCCTGCCACTCAGCACTATAGTGTGGTTCCAGCAAAGATCAAGGACAGCAGAGTAAGAGACGGGGGATATATCCCAGCCAGATCCACCACTTACAATCATATCTCCAAGTAAGCAATCTAACATCTCTGCCTCAGTTTCTCTTCTGTAAAATGGTCTTATGACCACCTAGGCCTATGTGTTTCTTTCTTTTTTTTTTTTTTTTTTTTTTTTTTTTCAGTGCTGGGGATTGAACCCAGGGCCTTGTGTTTACGAGGCAAGCATTCTACCAACTGAGCTATCTCCCCAGTCCCAGCCTATGTGGTCTAAAAGCTTACATGGGGTAATAGCACAGAGCCTGACACAGAAATGATGGCTACACATGTGAGTTTCTCATCTGTCCTCTCCCCATAGCTCAGTGTATACCATCTGACTTCAGGTTCCTTCAAAGATGGTAAGGTGAGCCTGGATGCCCACCAACATTTCTCTGCCATGGCACTGCTAAGGGCGAAAGCCAAGTCATCTCCCAAAGAACCTGGTTCTCATGATTTTCCATCTTCAAAGAAAACTAATGCCTGGCTTTCTCATTTTGCTGTGTAGAAATGAACATGCTTTCCCTGCTATTTAAAACATTGCTCATGTGACTATGATGTTTAACATGGCTCAATGTTTCATGAAAACATTTTAAGGGGGAGAAATCAGAAACAAGGAAAATACTGAGTTTGTTCAGTAAATATGTTTAGGAAAGAGAGAATGCAAAGCAAAAGCTTTTTATGTGAGTCAGCAGGCCAGCTGGGTTGAGATCATCAAGCTATGCAGCCATGAGCTTTCGGGAAGGCAAAGGGGATTCCTGAAATAATCACTTTCTTCACTGGTCAAATTTGACACCTGCTCCTAAATTCCTTATCCTCAACCCAAACAGTGACTTTGCATATTCAGCTGTGTGTGTGTGTTTTGGTACTGGGGAGTGAATCCAGGGGTACTCAACCACTGAGCCACTGAGCTCAATTCCCAATCCGTTTTTGTATTTTATTTAGAGACAGGGTCACACTGAGTTACTGAGGGCCTCGCTAAGCTGCTGAGGCTGGCTTTGAACTCATAATCCTCTTGCCTCAGCCTCCCGAGCTATGGAGATTACAGGTGGGAGCCACCATAACCAGCTCAGTTGTGTTTTTATGACAGCAAAGGATGTCATCTGCATGAAGTCTCCTGCACAATGTGACTCACCAGTAGGTCACATACCAACTCTGTTGTTATTATTTGGGAATTACATTGCATGTTTTACATGCCAAGTGCCCTCCAATCATTTTTATTAGTCTACACAACACCATCAACCTAACATTCTTAAGGATGGATCATTGTTTCTGTTTTATAAGAGACATGAAAAGGTCAAGTGATTCACCTAAGGTTACAGCAGGTAAAGAGCTGTGAGACATGGGAGAGGCTGCTACACAGCTAGGATCCAAGTCCCTCCCCAGTCCAAGAAAGGCAAGTTGGGTAGCATGTGCATACATCTATTTTTAATTCTTGTTTCTTCCCACTGCATGGTATGACTAAATGTGAAGATTAAGATATACTTCCTATTGCCACTCCTAAAAAGGAATCTTCAAGAATTCTTCCCCATTTAAAGAGAAAACCAAAGGAAAACTGGACCCCTGGTTAATGCCCCTCTTTAACACCTTCTCTGCAACAACTCTCGATCCCAAATTGTAGATAAGACAAACCAGTATGGAACTTGATCCTGAAACATGAGCTAATTCTACCCTAGAACTCTCAAATGCCTCTTAACACATGATTCTTTTCTGTTCAACCTGAGATTATCACCAAGTCTGGAGCATGACTGGAATTTATGATCAGAGACTTGTGGGCAAGTTGCCACCCCAGGGAAGTCCATTTACCTACCCATGGTCCTTTGGGATTCTCAGTTATAAATGAGCATGGCACATGAGCACATTTAGGGTCTACCAGAGCCCACTGGGGAAGAAGGCTGTGTGTTTTACAAGCACCCCATGTATTTTACATGGCATGTTTCTGGAGTTGTGCACACTCATGCAGCTACTCAGGAGACTGAGGCAGGAGGACCACAAATTCAAGGCCAGCCTAGCCAACTTGGCAAGACCCTGTCTCAAAATAAAATTGAAAACATAAAAAGGGCTGGGGGATATAGTTCAGTGGCCAAAAATCACTGGGTTCAATCCCCAGTACTGAGACGAAAAAAAGAAAAGTTTCCTAGAATGGGCATTCAAGAGTAGCTATAGGAGCAGGTAAGAAACGCAGGAAGGGGAAAGGGGGCTTGTCCTGAATGGAACTGCCTTTCCTTGGCTTTCCAGTATCTGAGAGTCTTGCTTTCCTGGCGAGCTTGGTTGGCATGCTGCTAGTGCAGACCCAGCCATACAGCTGTGCTCTAAGTTTCAGGCCAAGGAGTGGGCACCTCCCTCCCCCAGAAGCCACTCCAGAGAGAGGGGAAAACATTGGCAGCAACTTTAAGCACTAGATCTAAGTAATAGTGAAACCTCTCTCCCTGCCTATACCTTGCCTTGAGGAGTAGAAAAATCTTGGGGCTTGGGGTGTCAGAGCAGGGGGGGTATTCTTTTCAGTGGGGGAGGGGTAAGAAAACAACAGAGCCAATTTCCCCATCCTGGTCTGAGCCCACACTACAAACACACATTTTTCCACACTGGAGAATAATAATCCCTTTATCCAGCCAGTCTGGAACCTGATAATTGATTGCAGATCTTGGGTGGAAAGCGGGAAGGTGTGGGTAGATGGAAAATGGGGTGGGAAATGGAAGAAGTGAGGCTGGAGCCAAGAAAAAGGAGGGTAGGGGTAGATGGGATGACTTAATGAAGCTAAAAAGAGGCTCAAGACTTCTGACATTCTTCCACTAACACTGCTGCCTAACATGCCAGGGCAGTTTTCCCAGAGGAGCTCTGGAGGAGGAAGATCACAGTAGTATGCCAGGCACCAACTCAGGTTCTAGTCCTGGCCCTACCTAGAACTAGAAGAATCTAGACAAGTACATAACCTCTGAAGTACAACCTGGCCCTGCCAAGTCCTTCCTGCTCTGACAGTTATTGCATTCATGCAGGTATCTATTGAGCATCATTTGTTCTGGGCTGGCTAGGGGTGGGGAGAACCTCTTTTATAAAGAGCCAAATATTTCAAAGCCTAAATATTTAAGGTTTTGTATGCCACATGGTCTTTGTCACATCTAGTCTACTTTGCCCCTATGGCACAAAAGCAGACACAATGTATTCATGAATGAGCATTACTAGGTTCCAACTTTATTTACAGACACTGAAATTTGAATTTCAAATAATTTCTACATCATGAAATATTATTTTTATTTTTTCCCACCAGTTAAAAGCAGATGGAGGGCAAGATTTGGCCATGGTCTATAGTTTACGAATTTGAGCTCCAGAGGTACAGAGGTGAGCAAGACACTTTGTGGTTCTATAACTACCACGTCTAGAGGCCTCCTCTTACTTTGGAGTGGCCCAATGAATGTAGGCCCTGCTTCATTTTGTTACACACTAGTGTAGTCTGGTCTTATTTTCCTTTGAAACCTCATACAACCATGATGCCCATACCATGGAGTCCCAACCATCATGGCCCTGGAGGTTGTGCCGGGTTCCTCGTGGTTAGGGAGTAAAGGTCTGGGTTTGGTGCAGAATGGGGTGGAAGGAGAGGCAGTAGAAAGAAAACGTATCGTGGGGAAGGCTATGACAGAACAACAACAAAAAATATTGTTTCTTCAAATAATTCAGAAGAAAAAAAAGTTAGATGAGCTTACCCCATTATCTATTATGTGTTGGATAAACAGATGACAGAAGTTGACAGGTAAGAAAAGAGCAGTAAGCTACCGGGACTCTATAGCCACAACATGCCACTCCCCTGCCATTAATTCCAGAACCTAAGCTGCAAAATCCCTTTCCCAGGGAAACACTATCCAAGGAAATGGTCATAATAGAATAAGTCTTTCTAAGGAAGTCTGGTAGGAGAACCATTACTACTGAGTTCAATGATGACACCAGGACTCACAGATAGAGAGGCAGGTTCTGTCTGGCACATCCCCCAGAAGCCTTCCGGACACACTGGAAAATCCTTTCTGAAAAGGATGCCAGGTCTGGAGGACCACACAAAGAGAAGCTAAAAGGGTCGTCTGACCATAGTCAAAGGCAATAAGGACCAGAAAAGCTCAAAAGAGCTCACTGCTGTACTTCCAACCTCTATTAGGGACTCATCAGCTCACCATCTTCAAACAGAAAGTCCTTAGAATCCTGAAATAGAGATTGTGAGAGCTAGAACTTAAAAGTTATCCAGGTCAACCCCTTCATGTAACAGATGGAGAAACTGAGCCACAGAATGATGGTTAAGTAGCTTGTCCAAGATTACAATGTTTGTAGTCAGTTACCAGGTCCTACTCTGACTAAATCACAATACCTCAACTATGCACTCACTCCAAGAAAAATCAAAAACAGACAACAAACCAAAAGAGTAAACCACTGCTACATGCTTACTGTGTTATCTCAGCAATCGTTACAACCAGACTGTAAAGTAGGTACTATTATTATCCCCTCTACAGCTGAGGAGGTTTGAGGCTCACAGCAGCAAAGCAATGTGCTCAGCGTCACAGAGCAAGCTAGGAATGGCTCTGAAGATAGGCAGTCTGATTTGAAAGCCTGTCCCCTTCCCTGGACATCAGGCCCTTGGTCCTACACCTCTGTCCTGCCTGATGATAACGGGGAGAGGGGAGATAAGGTTATCACCAGCAGGTTCCCCACACCACCTCCTGCTGCTGGTTCACTAGTCCCTAAGAAGGACTGGTTCCTCGCTATATACCATAGCACATTAGTCCCAAACCCCCTAACTCCCTGAACTGCCTGCCAAGAGAGGCACCTTATCCCAGGTTCCAGGAGAAGCAATGGTATTAAGTCTTTTCCCTCCCACATGCAGAAGGCAGGTCAGAACTTACCGGAGGCAAGTCCGTCTCCAAGCAGGGTGCTGAGGATCACCAGCGGAAGGAACACTCCATGTCCCACGAAGGCCACGGCAAATGCTGAGGTGCTCTTTGGTGCTATCCTGCCATGGCACATCTTTTATCCGTCCAAGATTTTTTAAAAGAAAAAATTTAAAATTCCAGAAGTAAGAATCCTATAGCCAGTCAGGGGGTAGATTCACCTACAGCAAATAAACAAAAAACAAGGACTTAAATAAAGTGAAGATTTCTGCCATAAGTTAGAAGCAAGCACATACAAATCACATACAATCACATACAAATTGGAAAGAATTCTAGTCACTGAATCCCTGCTGCCTGAAGAGACTAGCATAAAATAGGCTTTTCAACTCCTGGGAAACACGAAGGCCTGCGTACTAGCTGATGTCAAGGTCTCATCCTGGAGCCAGATCCTTGTGAGAGGGCCAGGAGACAGCTCTGGCTCACCTGGACATCCTTTAGGCACAGTGTGGCTTTCAGACTGCTGGGCTCTGCCTCACCGCCAGCCTCTGAAACTCCAGCGGTGAGGCAGCTGTTGACACAGAGCAGCTACACCCGTCAGGCTCTGTCATTGCCACTTGGACTCAGAACAAGTTCAACTAACCAAAAGGGAAAAAGAGAGAGAGAGAGCACGTGTCTTAAAGGGAGAAATATACAGCCTAGAGAAGGAATGCAGCAGGAGCCAAGGCCCCGCCTGCCTGCTAACCTGCCAGAAGCTGGAGGAGCCCCCGAGGATCTGACTAGACAGCCATGAATCTCAAAAATGGCTAATTAATCAAGGCTCACCCAACACTCCTATGACTAGAGAGGCCGCAGTCTGTGACTGTCCTTGACAGCGATGTGGGTGGAAAACAGGCTGTAGTTGCTAATTAGCCCTACCACCCACTTTGGTTCAGAGAGACTTCAGAAGAGGAAAAACCAATATCTCTAAAAAATGAAAACAAGTCAGGGGTCAAGACTTTTAATGGTTATTTTCTATATCCCTTCAAGGAAGAAGCTGGGTTGATGATACAATAAAATGTGGGCCTACTATATTTTAGTTAACTTACTTGATTTCATTTGCCCACTACTCATATGTTCTAGTTTATAATGGCTATTACAAATAATATTATACTTCCTTTTTTTAAAAAAATTCCACACATTTCCTTCTCTAGTAATAAGGCTATATGCACATAGGTAGGATGCTGCCATTCACAGCTCTAATAAAGGATGCAACTAAGATTATAATGTCTGAGCTAGGAAGCAGACCTGATCGTAAGCCACATCTGAAGCTCTGACTCAGGTCTATGCCCCTTGTAGGAAGGGCAACTACAAACAGCTACAGGAGTTCTCTCAGTTCAGGGGAGAAGAGATCCAGAGCAACCAGCATATTCAAAATAAGCATTAGCCAGGAATTAAGAACAGAGCTGGCCAGGCGAAGTGACACACACCTGTAATCCCAGCAGCTTGGGAGGCTGAGGCAGGCGTTTCATGACTTCGAAGCCCATCTCAGCAACTTAGCAAGGTCCTAGGGAACTTACCAAGACCCAGTCTCAAAACAAAATATACAAAAGGGCTGGGGAAGTGACTCAATGGTTAAGTACCCCTGGGTTCAATCCCTGGTATCAAAACAACAACAACAAAAAAAACAAAAACAAAAAAACAAAATGGAGCTAGTCACTAGTCTTTATTTCATTCCTGTTGAAAACTGAACCACAGCATCTTTGTCCCCAGCTTTTACCCAGACTCCAACCTGATGAACCTTTAAAGTTATAGACAGGTGGTTGAAGACATCTGTGGTGCAGTCTGTGAATGACCCAAATAGTATACAAAACTATGCATGTGTGAATGTGTGTACATTTATGTGGCTAAGAATGGCAGAATCAGAATGCTTCAATTCAAATCTGTTTCCTCTATTGTGATTTTGTCTCCAAGTCACAGAACCTCTGTTAGTCTGTTCCTTATCTGGGAATAGGGACTGAAATCATACTGAAGTCATAGGATTGATGTAAGGATTAGGTTAGAAGTGCTTGGCAAAGTGTCTATCCCATTCTAAGACCTCAGTAACCCCTGGTTGCTGTTGTATTAAATCACCAATAACACCTGAGTGGCAAGGACATTTGAGCTCATTAAGTACCACCTTCTTATTGACAGATATCCAAACCAAAGTCCAAAGATGTTAAAGGATGTGCCTAGAGCCCCAACTGGCTAGTGACAGGTTGGCAATGGGCCCTGATGTGTTGCCTTTTCAGACGCAGTCACACAGGTAAGTCTAGGCAGTCATCATCTCTTCAAGGTAACAATCTGTGGATCATCAAGAATGCCATCTGTACAGGCCACGTGACACCACGGCACTGCACAGCACATATTTAAGTGTTGAGTGGAAAAGCATGTATAAGGCGGTGCTTAGGTGTTGGGTGCACAAGTGTATATAGTCAGCAAAGGCTACTTTGAGGAGGTGATGCTAAACTGAGTCTACACATGTGCAGGATATGTCCAACGGAAAAAAAGGAGTGGTGAAGGTGGCATCAAAAACAAGTGGATCAACTGGGGGTGTGGCTCCATGTGTCCTCCTGGCGTGGATTTCCCCTCAGTACCTAGTACCTACTCCCAGGCCACAGACACTGCATTCACACCACATTTTTAAGCTTCATTGCTATCCATCATTGCAAGTTCCTCCTCCCATGGCCTTTTCCCAAAGTTGACTCTTCTTTCAGCAACAGAGAGCATCAGTCATGGACCCCAGATGCAGAAAGGTGATTCAGACAGCTTCTAAAGCCAAAGCTGCCACCCTCAATTTTCAGAGCAAGGTACTAAAGTCACCCTGACCAAGCCCTGTGAGTCTCCCGCTGCTTCCTGATCTGATCAGCCAACGCGGGAAAGTGGGGCCCAGTTGGGGAGTTGTGATGCTTGCAGACCAAGAGCGCCCCATATGCTCAGAAGCTACAGGAACTGCACCCAGAGCCCGCTCCAGAGGCATCTCTGGGCACGAAGGGTGTGCCACCCTTGGGCTTTAGCATCGCCACGGGAGCTGAGGCACAGATGGTTCTCGCTGAGGCACTGGAGCCTCCTGCAGCCTCCGTGCCACACAAGGCGCTTGGCTTAGGAATAGGCGCCTAAACCCACTGAAGTGCCTTGCTCAAGCATACCAGTCTGCGCCCGAGTATGGGCGGGAGGAAGGAGACCCTAGGCAGCTGGAAGCCTGGTGAAGTGCTAGAGAAGTTGAAGCTCAGGTGCAAGGAAATCTCAGCCATGGTCACAGTCGTGAACAAGCTCACAGACCTCCTGCTTCACAGATTGGAGATCCCAGAACTACAATTCCGAATTTAAAAGTATCAAGCTGCTGGACACAGGGAGCAACTACAAGCACATGAAGATTTCTCCACCTACTGAATTCGATGTCATGTTTAAACAAAGTCCCTAGAATTCAGCTAGAAGAATACTATAATAGTGGTCTCATTACTTTGTGAAGTTCAAAAGAAATCCCAAAGGAAATCCTGAAGCAATTTGTAGAAGAGGAAATACTATATCAGCTTCTAAGATGCTGTCAAAGTTTAGGAAAATCACAGCAACTCATATAAATAAACAAATGAAAATAAAGGTCCATCAACAACTTAAAATTTTTTTTTTTAATTTTTAAAAAGTTTAGGGAAATTATTACAGAAGAAATTAAAAACACTGAAGATAGAGATGTCATGATGGAGAGGCAAACAGGAGGGAGCCCTGCTGTAACACTTCTTATTAGAAAACCTGAAAAAATATCTATGGATATAATTCTGGCTTTGGAATCAAAACGTAGCTGGCCTGCTAGCACCCAGAAAGGTCTGCCCGTCAATAACTGGCTTGGACCAGGAGTTAGGAGCAAACTAAGACAAAAGTCATTTTATCTCAATCCAAGCATGCAAAAAAAGGAAATGGTTTTCAAGAAGAGACACAGTAGCTATCTTTCTCTCACACTGAAAAGGAGATTTTGAAAAACCATGGGCAAACTAAAATATGTAGTGAAACTAATAGAGTGAAATGTTAAGGAAAGATGGTTTAAAACTAATGAAATATCTTTCCGAACAGCTGGAAAAAAAGTTTGAAAAGCGAAAAGAACTGGATAAATTCTGTTCTTATCATGTGGAAACTGCCTTCCTGCATGTATGTACCCAGGACCACACAATAGTCAGGGCACCTCAAAGACCAAGTACTCTGCTTTGATAACTGTGTGACATTCTTTCTCAAGTATCTCAGGGCAGAACAACTTGAGCATTATTTTATTCCTGTAGTCAATCGATTCTCTCAAAACCATGTTGACAAAAGAAGTAGAGAATTTCTGTCAAAGCAAATCAAATATGAAAGAAACAATGGATATCCAACTTTTAATGAATTTTGAAATTTTATTTTAAGAAAAAAATCTTAAAATTTTATTTTAAGAAAAAGAATTAAAGTGACTGTAGTAATTGGGGATTGTCATAGCAATGATTGACTAGAATGAATATAAGTATTCAGTTCTCAGTTTGACATAAACAACTCTAACATAAAGGATTGTAGATAAAGTGTGAAGGACTAACAATCCTAGAAAAGAGATTAGTTAAGAAATAAAAAGCAAAACAAGCATTTAAAGTCTAAAAACCTTACCAGGCCAGGCACTGTGGTAGGTACCTGTAATTCCAGCTACTTGGGAGACTGAGGCAGAAGAGCCCAGGAGTTCAGGGCCAGCCTGGGCAACTTGGGAGACCCTGTCTCAAATAATAAAATTAAATTAAGAAATAAAAACTTACGAGACTGGAAAGTGGAAAAAGGGTAAAATACATATCCTTCCTAATTAAATTCATCAAGCACTTATTGAATACCAGTTCTCACCTAGCACAGGTATGTGGAAGGTTGTGAGAGACAGTAGTAAAAACGATCATTACTACCATAAAAGTGGTAGGCTTTGCTCACCATAAAAGTATACTTGGGGCCGGGCGAGGTGGCACATGCCCATAATCCCAGCGGCTCTGGAGGCTGAGGCAGAAGGATTGCAAGTTCAAAGCCAGCCTCAGCAACAGCGAGGTGTTAAGCAACTCAGTGAGACCCTGTCTCCAAATAAAAAAAAGGGCTGAGGATGTGGCTCAGTGGTTGAGTGCCCCTGAGTCAATCCCTGATACCAAAAATAAAAACTAAAAATAAAAATTTTTTAAAAATAAATATATGTATTTGTGTCTTTGGGGATGTGGTTCTTGCCTAGTGTGCAGGAGGCCCTGAGTTCAGTCCCCATCACCACACACAAAAATATGTGTGTTTGTCTGTGAGTACACACTTCATTTGGAAGCAATCTCTCTGGTCCTATATGCTAGGATAGGAAAGAAGGAAATAAAAAAATAAATTTTATGTTGTCTCTACATGTCTCAGGAAATACATAATCATATAGGAAAACAGACTATTTTACTACATGTGGCTAAATATAAATTTTACTTTCTTTTTTTAATTTTTATTTTCAGTAATACTTTTGTTTGTTTCTAGAGGGGTAATACATGTTACCAACTCAGGGAAAGGTAGGAGGTAAAATGTGACTCTCCTCTGTATCCAGGCAGCACTCAACCTAGAGGCACTGACGTTCATTAACTTTTTCTGCTGGTGTATTTTGCACATTATCTTGTGGGCTGATTTATCTTTTTCTCATTCCTTTGTAGTTCTTTATGTGTTTTGGATACTTATCCTTTGTTGCCTATGTAACACAGAACTTCTACCATGTGGGTTATCTTCATTTTTTTCAAGTCTTCTAGTAAACAAGGTTTAAAAAAAAAAAAAAAAAGTGGATCCAAGCACTGTGAGAGACAGTACTCCTGGCAGAAGGCATAGGAGTAGGACAGAGCTCAGCTGAGGTGTCTTAAACTACCCCCTAACCCCCATAACCAGATGGTGCTAACAAGGATGATAAGCAGGGAAGTCACAAGATCCAATTCATTTAAGATCACTCTGGCAGGGATTTTAGAGAACCAGTAGGGGTGGGGGGAAAAAGGTCAGTGCTCAAATGATAAAGAATCTGAAATTTCCTGTTTTGTAATCAAAGAGTTGGCACCTCTTTGGAGGACAACTTGATAATATCTGTCAAAAAATGTACACATTCTGTGATCTATCAATTCTTCTAGAATATGTTCTTAGAAATCACATGTGCCCAGGCATGAGGGTGGGGGTAGGGACAAACCTAAAATCTCAGCTACTCAGGAGGCTGAGGCAGGATATTAAGTTTGAAGCCAGTCGGGCGCAGTGGCGCACACCTGTAATCCAAGCAACTTGGGAGGCTGAGTCAGGAGGATCGTGAGTTCAAAGCCAGCCCCAGCAACTTAGCGAGGCCCTAAGCAACTCAGTGAGACCCTGTCTCTAAATAAAATAGAAAATAGGGCTGGGGATCTGGCTTGGTGGCCAAGTGTCCCTGAGTTCGATCCCTGGTTCCAAAAAAAAAAAAAGTTTGAAGCCAACTTGGACAACTTAGGGACCATGTCTCAAAATAAAAAATAAAAAGAGCTGGGAATGTAGCTCAGTGGTAGAGAGCTTGCTTAGCATGCATGAGGCCCTGAGTTTTGATCCCTAGCACCATAGAAAATAAAGACATACTGGGTATTCATTATCCCTAAGACTGAGGCTCAAACTCTGTTCAAAAAGGAAGAAGGAACCATTTCGCTTCAGTTTTCTTTTGGTACATTAGTGACCACATCCTCTAATTTTAAAAAATCATCATTGAAAAGGAAACTTAAACTAAGTCTCATTTTCAAAGCTAGCACTCTTCACTGGAATATAACATCTAAACTTACAAATGAGCCAGGCATGGTGGTGCATGCCTGCAATCCCAGCACTTGGGAGGCTGAAGCAGGAGGATTGCGAGTTCAAAGCCAGCCTCAGCAAATTAGCGAGGCCCTAAGCAACTCAGTGAGACCCTGTCTCTAAATAAAATACAAAATAGGAGCTGGGCGTGGTGGTGCACGCCTGTAATCCAAGCGACTTGGGAGGCTGAGTCAGGAGGATCGCAAGTTCAAAACCAGCCTCAGCAACTTAGCGAGGCCCTAAGCAACTCAGTGAGACCCTGTCTCTAAATAAAATACAAAATAGGGCTGGAGAATGTGGCTCAGTGGCCAAGTGTCTCTGAGTTCAATCCCTGGTTCAAAAAAAAACAAAAAACAAAATAGGGCTGGGGATGTGGTTCAGTGGTGGAGTGCCCCTGAGTTCAATCTCCAGTACCAAAAAAAAACAAAAAAAAACAAATAAACTTACAAATGTGCAAAGGGGAGGGCTTAGGGCTGCTACCAACAGCCGGCAGGTCTTAAAGGCTCTCTAATCTCTCAGCCACAGACTTCTCCACTGCTTCCTCACTTCTCTTTATGTAACCCATGTCTTCCTGGAGCAGCTGGTTTTCCCCTCCAAAACACAGGTGAGGGAGAAACAAGGAAAACCTGCATTCACCCTTAGTTTTCTTTCTTGGAAATGAGTGCCACTGATCCAACAGCAAATGGTAGCAGGAGTCAGCCTTTCCTACTGGTGAACCCAGAACAGCAAAACCTGGGTGACTGAGCCCTGCTAAAGTGATGGACACAAGTAGACAGTCATTTCTGGTCCATGAGCCATGGATCTGACCTTTAGGAAGTCACTTACCTCATCTCTACCTCTGTTCCCTAGTTTGTAAAGTGGGGATATTGCTTGCTTTAACTATCTCACCAGACTTCGGTGAGGCCCAGAAGGGACAAAAGACAAGGAAACACTCTGTATTAGAAAGACCCAGAGCATTTATTTATAGTCTTAGGCACAAGCCAAGACAGCAGAGGACTATCTGAGAAATGATGCCAAACATGGCAGGCTTTGGGTGCTAGGGAGAACCTGCAACTCAAGCCCAAAGTTCACATGGTTTACTGCTTGTTGTTGCCACAGATGCTTCCAGGTTAACCCAACAGCCTGCTAAGATTAAAGGTACCCTGGAGTCACCTTCAAAACTGGCTCTTGGCCTAGGGAGGCAGCAGCAGGTATAGTGCCAGCCAAGAAACAACCATGGCAGCCTGTTCCCTAAGCAGCCAGGGTCCACAGGTCCTTAGCCCTTGTGCCTGGCTGCCTTGGAATCTATCCCTTGCAGAGAATACCACAGTCATGCTGGAGGCACAGGTCTTGACACAATGAGCTCTCCTCTGCGGAGGCCAAGTGCAGCCTGCTTTAGCCAAGCTCGGCTCCCACATGCTGGGTGAGTAAAGTCAGCCTCAGTTCCCACTTATTTATTAGGGTACTGGGAATTGAACCCAGAGGCACTTAACCACTGAGCCACATCTCCAGCCCTTTTTATTTTTCATAATAAGACAGGGTCTCACTAAGTTGCCTTTGGCCTTGCTAAGTTGCTGAGGCTGGCTTTGAACTTGCAATCCTCCTGCCTCAGCTTCCCAAGATGCTGGGATTATAGGCCTGTGCCCCACACCAGGCTTACATTTTAGGACAAATCTTCCTAACCTATGGCTCATCTGTCCATTTATTAGGAGAGGGAACTAGGAAGAGAAAATCAACTTAAATCCTTTTCATGCTTCAGACTAATGCAGAAACTGGGTGGTGGTAGTCATGGTGAGTCTAGAAGAAGAGAGTTTATTCCTTTGATCAACCATCTTCACCAATCCCCATGCTACCATGTGATGAGAGAAAACAAAGGTCAGTTCGTGAAATAAGAAAAGTTTAACCAGCTAATTACATGTCTCAGAGTATAAGGACAAGAAGTCCAAAGTTCCCCAGAGGGGAATGACAAGTAACTAGCAAGACCAAAGTGTACTCAGGCCCTCCCTTACTTCTCCATTTCTTCCCTTTAATGTCTTCTCTCTCTACTCTCACTTTCCTAAAATGATCAGGCTGCATGCTTAAAAACAAAACAAAACAAAAAAACCTCCTGCTCTCCCCCAACAAAAAATAAAGACCAAAGTTAAGTTTTTAGTTGGCTTCTTTTCTTTCCCCTCTGAATCTGTGGTTCTTTCCAAACTTGGAGTAGGGGATACTAGTGATTGAACCCAGAGGCTCTCTACCACTAAACTACATCCTCAGCCCTATTTTTAATTTTGAGACAGGGTCTAAGTTGCTAAGGCTGGCAGCAAATTTGTGATCTTCCTGCCTCAGCCTCCCAAGTTACTTGAGATTATAGGTGTGTGCCACTGCACCCAACTTCCTTCCAATCTTACTAAGCTCTATTTCCATTGTGCCATTAATACCTCAGTGTTTAAACAGCCACAAATTCTTTCACTGGAATTTGAGATCCTTTGGCAGAACACTACCTTATCCCTTTCCTTTCAATCTCTAGGTCAGTCCCAAAGGCATAAATTTTTGTTGAAATTTCACACCCTCCAAATCATTAAAAAAACAAAACAAAACAAAACAAAAAAACTACCCTCAACTACCCTTGGCTTTCTTCTTAAGCCACCTAAACCACTGTAAGGTACCAGAAGCTTTCTTGAATTGCGAAGATTTTTCCAGTGCTGGGGATGGAACCCAGGGCCTCATACACACGAGGCAAGCACTCTACCACTGAGCTACATTCCTGGCTTGATAGTCTTTGGACTCCTGTCTTACTTCCCCATAATCACTCACCGCACCCTTTGGACATCACCACACTTTCCCCCACATTATTCCCCACAGTTCAGGTGGCAGGAACACCAGGCAGACACCACTACCATGCCCTCTGTAAGCGGACTCCCCCACAATAGCCAACACCTCTTTTTTAGAGCTGAACAACAGGATGACTGCAAGGGGGTACTGAAAGAAGAAGGCAGAACTAGGTCGCAGCTCCACAACTAAGCAGTAGCTTGGCCTCAGGCATGTCATCCAGTATTACTGGTCCTCAGGGGTGGACCTGGATGATCCCCAAAGCCACCTTCTGTTCTAAGGAATATGGAATGTCTTCTAGGGAATAGGAGGGGCCCAAAAGTATTTCCCCTGAACAACAAAAGTTCTGACTAGAAGGAAGAAATGTTAAATATATTCTCATTGTTTGGCATGAGTGTCCCTTTCCCCTTTCATCTTGCAAGACCAATCCCTAGCATCTATCTCCCTCTGCAATGCAGCAAACCCAGGAAGAGTCCACTTTCCCACTTAGAGCTTAATCAATCCATCAGCACATTTGTATGGGCTATCTGTACACAGTGTCCTAAAGTGCTTTCCAAAAATAACAAGCGTCTAACAAAAAACCCAGCCTCCACACACACAAGGATCACAGCAGAGCTGTAGGAGCCCAGGGAGAAAGAAAAAAAAGGGACAAGAGCAGGACAGAAGAGGAGAAAAAAATATAGGCTCAAGACAGAAAAGGAATAAGAAGAGAAGAGCCCATGTACCTGTGAGCAGAACTTGGCCTGCCATCCATTTCAGACCCGAAAGCAGGAAACCACTTCCCTAGGCCCAACCTCACACGGACTGATAGGCTGACCTATAGCAAACACTTCATTTCCCATGCCTCTGTCTCCTCACCTGTAAAAGGAAACAGTTCGCCTAAACAGCTCTCAGGGAGGCTGGGATCATGGAAAGAGTCTGAAAGACCGGGCCAGAATGTCTGGTGTGATGAATACTATGTATGAACTGGGTAGTTTAGGCAAATTAATTTCAGTTCCCATCTATGGATAAATGACATCCATCTCATTGGATTTTGTGAGGTGGAAAAGAGACAGATATGAGATGGAGGATGGTGTCTGAAAATATGGGCACTCAAGTAGTGCTGGTGAAGGTCCCTTTCCAATCTAGCATGCTGGAGCTGATTCTCACTAAGCCCCCAAAGGGCACTCTTCCAGCTGGTTTGGGAACTTAACCCTGATATTAGGCTCAAAACACAAGGTCACTTTAGACAAAGAACAGTCAATACCTTAAATAAGTGAAACTTCCAGATTCTTTTCCAACAAATTCCAAAAATATTTTTAAGGCTCATAGCACTACCCCTTTCCCACCAAAAATTAAATACCTGTTTGTGACTCTACTATAGTTGTATTAGTATATGGGGGACATAGGGAATATATCTATACACACATACTTCCTCCCCCATTAAACAAACAGGTGATACTACTACCCCCATGTTATGGATAAATGGAATCTAAGGGATCTGTAAGTTTTTCCTCCCCTGCTTCCCCACAGAAAAGGATTCCCTGTTCTTTTGTTTTCCAAATAAAAGGTCAACCTTGGTTCCATCTCTTCAGGGAAAACCCATCACTTTAGCCCACAGGCCTAGGAGGCTCTTCTGGAACCACAGATCAGCACCCAGGCCATGAATGGAATGACCAAGTACACACCTCCCTGAAGCCCATTCAGAGCTACTGAGCTTTTGGGCACTGCACACCCATAGGTAAAAATGCTGCAGAGACCATCAATTTTGTTTCTTTCCAAGACCAGTACCCCAGAGTGCTCAACAAATACGTGCTACATGAAGGGAAAAAAGATAAATCCAGAAGACATATCTATATATCAAGATATATCTACATATCAAGATGGCAAAGCAGTAGCAGGTAATAAAACAAGAGGAAAAAGGGTATAAATCCTCAAGTTTTGGCTAGATAGCACAACAGATGCTTGGCACAAGTGGCTATAATCGATGTCTAGGCCCCAGAGATGGATCTTATGTGTCATTATACCCTACTGCTTGGTTTCCAGCAGAGCTGAGTTAAACAGGCTTCAATACTGACTTTGCAAATAAAGACCATGAAGCTAACTTGCTTAAACTGACTTCTTAGAGCTCTGTGTCCCCAGTAACTACACTGCAATTCAGCAAATATTTACTGACTGTCTTCTGTGAGAGGTTTGGGTGATCTCAGAGACGAAGCGGGACACAGTCCTTATTCTCAAAGAATTCACAATGTACTGGAGAATTACATATTTTTCTATACAATACTCAGATTGTTACCAGGGCCCAAAAGAAAGTCTTTAAAGAGTGCTATGAGAACACAGAGGCAATAGGAACAAAGATTTCAGAGGGCAAAGGGAGAAAGGAAATGGAAAACTTTAAACTGGACCCTAACCTCAACTCACACTTTAGAGTGGGCTACCAGACATGTTTGAGATGTAGAGAGCCACCTGAAATATAAAGAAACAGAAGAACAATCCAAAAACATATGGGGTGGGGGAGCTCATCATTCTGTCTGCCTAGAACCAACCACTGGATGTTGCTGTCTGGTAATTACAAATAAGAATCTGCTGGATGCGGTGATGCATGCCTGTAACCCCAGAGAATTAGGAGGCTGAGGCAGGAGAATTGCAAGTTTGAGGCCAGCCTGGGTAACCTAGCAAAACCCCGTCTCAAAAAATAAGCTGCCTGTAATCCCAGCAGCTCGTGAAACTGAGTCAGGAGGGTAATAAGTTCAAAACCAGCCTCAGAAACTTAAAAAGGCCCTAAGCAATTTAGCAAGACCCTGTCTCTAAATAAAATACAAAAAAGGACTGGGGATGTGGTTCAGCATTATAGGGCCCCTAGGTTCAATTCCTGGTACAAAAAATAAAATAATAAAAAAATAAAAAATAAAAGGGCTGGGAGGGGATATAGCTCAGCTGGTAGAGTGCTTGCCTCACAAACACAGGCCCTGGGTTCAATTCCCAACACTGCAAAAAAAAAAAAAGGGCTGGGAATGTAGCTTGGTGGTAGTATCCCTGGGTTCAATCCCCAGTACCACAAAAAAAGAAAAAAAAAAGAGAGAGAGAGAAAAGAAAAGAAAGATCTATCTATACACTTTTACTCAAGTGTATATTTAGGAGCTAGATTTTGGTTTTCAAAGTACTTATAGTTGTGTAGGAAACACCTCCTCCGGGTCAAAAATAGCAAACCCAAGGGAACTGTCTGCTGCAGCTATGTTTACCTTTTACCATCTTCTGTGGATGGCTTTCATAAGGCCCCCAAGTGGGATGGTATAAACAGGTCTGTGTCACTTCCTGGTTCTCAGGCCTTCTGCTACATTCCCAGTCAGTCTGGGAAGGCTGCCTATTTAAAAATAAACTTAAAAAACTCAACAAAAACCCTAACTGTAAACCACCCTTCCTTCTATTTCATTCAATTTCACTGAAATTAAAAGGAGCACAGCAAGAAATGAGGCAAAATGACCACAGAGAATGAATCCTCAGGTCAAAACAAAAAACAAAGTATGTGCTCAACTAAGTTCAGCGACAAGAGACTTGGAACCTACTGTGTTTTGCTCCTAACTACAAAAAACTGACTTTAAGCAGGGAAGATGCTTCATCTCTGTGTATATATGTATGCATATATATTTTCTGGTGTGTTGGGGGTGTTGGACCCAGGACTGCTCTACCACTGAGTCATATCCCCAGTCCTTTGAATTTTTTGAGACAGGGTCTCACTAAGTTGCTAAGGCTCGCCTCAAACTTGTGATACTTCTGCCTCAGCCTCCGGAAGTCACCACACCTGGCTACTTATGTGTTATTGTAATCCCAATGTAGTATCCAACCTTTCTGGATTTCAGCTTCCTTGTGTGTAAAATAGCAACAATGAAACCTATTTAGGGCTTTTGTAAGTAGTATAGGGGAAATGTACACAAAACACTTAGCATAATGCCTGGCACACTGTGAGTAATCACAAATGATAGTTACCATTACAGTCATCACATCCATCATTATTGCTGTTGTTACTGAAAACATAGGGTGGGAGCCGGATCTAATGATACACACCTATAATCCCAGCTACTAAGGAGGCTGAGACAGGAGGATCATAAACTTGAAGCCAGCCTCAGCTACTTAATGAGACACTGTTGTCCAAAACAAAAAGCGTCAGAAGTATAGTTCAGTGGTAGAGTGCCTCTGAGTTCAATTCCCAGTATTAAAAATAAAAAACAAAGAGAAAAAAGTGGTTGGGGGAGCATAGCTCAGTGGTAGAGTGCTTGCCTAGCATGTATAAGGCCCCGGGGTCCCATATTCAGGACTCGAAAAAGAAAACACAGAGTAGTGACTTATAGGATTTGGAGTCAGAGAAGATAAAGAGCTTTCTTTAAATAAGTCGCTTTCTCATCTTTTTTTTTTTTTTAAAGGGGGCTAGACAAGAAAAGGGAGATAAACTAGCATGACATTCAAACACATATCTTCAGCCTGTATGTCAGAATTAGTGGGATAGGATTAGGAGATCTATCAGTAGCTAAAATGGGCAACATCACTTTCCCTAATGGAAATACTTGCCTATTTCTTGCATTAAACCCACAGCATTATGGCAAGTTCACTCACAATGAACCATCTATACTCCCATGAACACTAAGGACAATACCCATGAGCCACCATGATCTGACCTTAGCCACCTCACTTTTAACTATATAAAGCATTTTCTGAGCAGCTCCTGAGGGCAGCCCTAAAATACAACACATCCATTTCTAATAATGACTAATCTCCACCAACTATTTCAGTTTAAAATAAAGTGTTCTCGGGGCTGGAATTGTGGCTCAGTGGTAGAGTGCTTGCCTGGCATGTGTGAGGCCCTGGGTTTGACATTCAGCACCGTATATAAGTAAATAAAATAAAAGATTCATTGACAACTAAAAAAAGTTTTCTTGAGGTCACCAGGCACAGTGGCACACACCTGTAATCCCAGTGGCCTGAGATCACAAATTCAAAGCCAGCCTCAGCAACTTAGCAAAACCCTGTCTCAAAACAAAAAATAAAAAAGGCTGAGGATGTGCTCAGTGGTAAAGCACCCTAGGTTCAATCCCCAGTACCAAACAAAACAAAACAAAACAAAAATACGAGTCTTATTCTTGTTTTTTTTTAATTTTTAGATGTTGATAGATCTTTATTTTATTCATTTATTTGTATGTGGTGCTGAGAATCAAACTCAGTGCCTCACACATTCTAGGCAAACGCTCTACCACTGAGCTCCAGCTCCAGCCCCTCTTCATGTAACTTTAATGTGGTCAAAGATCAAATGCACTTCTCAAAAGTTAGAGTATAACCAGGAACATTCAGCTTTACCAAGGGCAAGGTTCTAAACTGTAATTAAATTCAGGCAAAATAATAAATGTTCTTTCATTCATTCAATTATTCATTTACTCAGTGCCTATGATGTGCCATGTTATAGAAGATGCCAAAAATTAATAGGATGGGGGCTGGCAAGATAGCTCAGTGGTAGAATGCCTGCCTTAGAAGCACGAGGCCCTGGGTTTGATCACCAGTTCCAAAAAAAAAAAATCACACACACACACACACATACACAATAGCATGGGGTGAGTGAAATAATAAAGGTCAGTGCTGTTTTAGTCTATTCTCTATTGCCAAACTGAATACTACAAACTGAGTAATTTATAAAGAATAAAGGTTTAAGAGGGGCATGGTGGTACACACATGTAATTCCCAGCAACTTGGGAGGCAGAGGCAAGAGGATCACTAAATTCAAGGCCAGCCTCCAGCAATTTAGCAAGATACTGTCTCAAAATAAAAAAATTAAATGGTTTGGAGATGTAACAGATCAGTGGTAAAGTGTCCCTGAGTTCAATCCCCAGTACAAAAAGAAAAGAAAGATTTATTTATTTAGCTCCTGGTTCTGAAGGCTGAGAACTTCAAGGTCAAGTGGCCACATCTGGTGAGTACTTGCTGGTGAGTTCCAAGGCAGCCCAGGCCATCACATTAGCACACTAGGTCACTCAGGTCCTTTCTGTTCTTAGAAAACCACCAATGCAATCATGGGCTCTCACCCTCAATGATTTCATCTAATTCTGATTATCTCCCAAAGGTCCATTATCTCCCAAAAAACCATTGACATATGACTTTGGGGATTAAGATTCTAACACATGAATTCTAGAGGACACACTCAAGCCACAGCAGATATTGAGGTTTTGGGTCCAAGTGACAGAATTGATGGTAGAAGCTACTACAGAAGAAAAAGAACACAGGTGGACAAGCAGATGTGGGCAGGGAAGATAATGAACTCAGCTCAGATTATTCCTGAGCACGATGAGTTGGAAGTACTTGAAGGATAATCAGTAGAAAGTTCTAGCAGGCAAATCAGGAATAAGTATGAAACCCTCAGAGCACTCAGCTTGTGGAACAGCTCTGGCTGAAACAAACAAAATAGATGCGCTCACCTGGGAAAGAGAGGTGAGAGGAAAAGAGAGTCAAGGACAGAATCCTGGGGAGAACATTAATTTGTAAGAGGAATATAGAGGAAGAAAAGCCCATGAAGGGCCCCCCAGAACATACAGGGAAACCTGGGTTCTCTGTCAGGATGTACAGGAAGAAGGCTTCAAGCATGTATGTGTAACCTGCTTGCCAGGATAACACCTGGAAACACAAGCCCAATCTCCTACTAAGAAAGTACAGCATTAGAATACAGGTAAAGTTACAGATTACACTGCATACTGCAAGATACTGGGCCATGCCATTTTTTTAATATAGCAGGTATTCAATGACTACTGGACAAACTGACATGATCTGAACCTGGTTGAATTCTCAATAAAATCTGTCTAAGTGGATTCATGTTTCAACAAGCGAACAGAAGAGGAAAATAACATCCAAGGCCAAAGTGACAGTCTAAGGGACTTCTATCTCCAGTCATGATGCAATAACAGGGACTAAATTTATTTCCTTTTCTTGAACAACAGAAAACCAGATAAAATATATGAAATGATGGTTTTTCTAACATTTGGCAACAGGCAACACAAGGCAATGATCCCTTGAAAAAAGGAAAAAGTAGTGACCCCTCCTAGGACCCCAGCTAATGACCCAGAATTTCAAGGCCAGAGGCAGGGAGGAGACTTAAGAACTCAGTAACATCAATGTGTTGAGAATTTGGAGAGGCCAAAGTGACTCGAATCTGCAGGCACAGTAACTGAGAGGAGGAAGCTACAAAGAGAAAAAGCTCCAGAGATTGGCAGAGGGATCCCTTTAAGCTTTTGGCCTACTATTGACCTGGATATGCCTGTGAGGAAACTCATGCAAGGATGAGGAAATAACCACCAAAGGAAGTAGGTACACAACTCCCAGAGTTCACTCCAAGAGAGATGTATTTCATGCTCCCACCAGCCAGAACGAAAAAATCCCCTAATACAAAGAGAACTGGGTGGAATACTCAAGAAGGGTTTTGGCCTAATAGTGGGACCGTTTTATCTCTAGACCAAAGGCTATCCTGGACCAGCCACAACAAAGCACAAAAATAAGCCTTGAAAGGTTCAAGCCAGGGCTGGGGCTGCAACTCAGTGGCAGAGCATTTGCCTAGCATATGTGAAGCACTGGGTTCCATCCTTAGCACCACATAAAAATAAACACATAAAATAAAGGTATGCTGTCAATCTACAACTACAAAAAAAAAAGTTCAAGCCAATTCCAAGTAACTGAATTGCTCCTGAGAACAAAGCTCCAAAGTATATCTTTAACAGGAAAACAAAAAGTTTTAGCACATAATAAGGTAAAACTCACTCCGTATGGACTCCAATTAAAAAAAAAAAAATGAACAAGAATGCAAAGAAACAATAATGACACAAAATTAGGAGAATAATAAAATAATAGGAAGAGGCCAAGAAATTATACAGATGATAGAACTAGTAGACAAGGATATCAACATCCCTATCATAAATATACTCCATCTGTTCAATTGAGAAGAGGAAGGCACGAGAGAAATGGAAGAAAAGAAAATTCAAACTGAATTCTATAGAGAAATATACAAATTCCTAAAATGAAAAGCATACAGGATCAAACTGACTGCAAATTAGACAATGCAGAAGAAAAAATTAATGAACATGAAAATATAGCATTGGAAACTGCCCAAAACAGTATACATAGAGGAAAAAAGAAAACTGAAAAAACAAAAGAAAGAAAAAAGAATGGAAGGAACCTTGGGACAATATCAAGCAACAGAATCTAAATGGACTGGGGAGTAGAAGAGAGGTAGCAAGGCTCAGAAATAGTATTTCAAGAGAAAACGGCTAAATACTTTAAAAACTTGATTGAAACTATAAAGTCACAGATCTAAGAAGTTCATCAAACTCCAAGAAACACAAAAAGAAAACACAAGGGACATCACAATCAAAATGTTGAAACCAGGAATGAAATTAAAACCTTAAAAGCATGGTGGGAGGGGAGACAGACATGCAGCACACAGACGAATGAAGAATTACAGCAGACTTAACATCAGAAGTCATGCAAGACAGGAGTCAGTGGAGGTTCCACTCTATCCCTAATGCTTTCTGTGGGCCAAAATATTTCTAGGGAGGCCTAGTGCTAAGCACAAGGTGGGGACTCAGTGGCTTTAAAAAAGCAAGTCCGGTATCTGCTGAAAAGTAAAAAGGGGAAAAAACTTTTTAGGCGCACATTAAAGGGATTTATCTACGTTCTCACAATATGACAGACCCCACAGTCCTTTGCAGTCTTATGGCAACAATAATACACTGGAAAAGAGATAGGAAAGGTCTATCAAAATATTTACCCCATCATACAATAAAATCAACTTAAAAATAAAAAATAAGAAATGAACCCTGGAGTGGTATCACGCACCTATAATTCCAGCTACTTAGGAGGCTGAGGCAGAAGGATTCCCAAGTTCAAGGTCAGCCTTAGCACACTGTCTTAAAATTAAAAATTTTAAGGAAAGGGCTAGAGATGTAATACAATGAGAGAGCACTTGCCTAGCATGTGCAAGGCCCTGGGTTCAATCATCAGTGTACACACATACACACACACACAAATTTCATAAGGAATGAGGTAGTCTACCCACATCAGGTATAAGTAGGTCTCCTTTCCTTCAAGTACAGACACTTGTTGGTCAATGTTTCTGGCCTCAACAAGTTCAGATAAAAGCTTTCTGTCAATATGGAAGAATGCTCCTTGACAGTGATAGATAGGAATAACTCAAGATGTAAATGAGAGATTCAATTCTTGCTGTGCAATCCAGCCCAGGGTTGCAAAATCTCTTCCTCATTAAATGCCCAAGTTCAGAGTTCAGCCTGGGGCGCTACATCCTGGAGGGGCCACAAAGGTGGCAATTCATTTTTTCTATGAATTTTGGTCTGGTTTCTTCATGTAGAGGTAATTTGAGTTGTCAAAACATGGTCGGGGTGGGAGTGACTACTGAGATCTAAGGGATAGGGTCAGGGATGCTTCTAAACATTCTACTGTGCATAGGATAGTCCCCACCACACACACCCCCACACACCAAAAAATTACTAGTCCCAACATGTCATCAGTGCTGCACCTGACCTAACTGAACAAAAGCTGAGCTGCAGGATGTCAGGGACTCTATCTTGGTGATGCATATAGGCTGCAATTCCCTCACACCACTGGAAAGCCTTCTGTCCTACCACCAGGTCTCCAAACCAACATTTTGATCCCTCATCTTTAACTCAAGCTTACAGTCTCTCAGAAAGAAGAACTTGGAAATGAAGGCATCTGGCTTTAGAGCCCACCTCTTCTACTGACTGAGACTGTGGATATGTCACATAACTTTTCTGGGACCATTTCCTAAAGACCATTTTCCTCCTAACTGGAGGAGTTAGAAAAGGTGATCTAAGAGTACTTCCACCTATCAAATTCTAAAATTTCAATGCTAGGATTGGTCTTATCTACTTATAATGAACCACAGGAATGGGGCCAGGATCCAGTCTTGTGCATAAGCACATCCATCCTCTGAAGGACAGAGATCCTTACATAGTGGAAATCAAACTAAACCAAAAGAACTACAGAGAAGCCAGGAACTCAGGTAAGAGGAGATGAGGAAAAGGCTCTACAGACAATGGTCAGCCCAGGCCCTCAGGTGTAAAATACAAAACTTAGAACTAGTCTCTCTCCTTCATTCCTCAAGTCAAGCTCTTTGATCAAGTATTAAAAGGTGGAAGAGTGAGGACAAGGCCTTGCTAGTCACAGTGCAGTTCATCAAAGGCAGAACTAGCATCACCTGGGAGCTTATTAGAAACCTGAACCTCACCTTGACCCAGATCCACCAAATCAGAATCTACATTTCGGTAAGATTACCTAGGTGATTCATACGTCCCTTAAAGTTTGAGAAGCCCTGCTTTAGGGTATGCTGACTTTCTAGTTCCTGCTTTGTCACTTTTTCACTTACTTAAACATGGCTTTTATTTTTATGTACATTCTCCCCTAATCCTATCTTTCTGCACAAGTGTGTGTGCATGCACACAAACACACACACATAAGAGAGCTGAGAATTTCCAAATCCAGAATTACTGAGAACGATGAGAGTGGGCAACGTCCCCCCTGCATCTTTCCTATATTCACACAAGGCCAGAGAAGCACAAGCAAAATTACACCTCTTCTAAGTGAGTCAATCAGCCACCCCTGCCATTCAAAGATTCCCCAGGATGAACAGAAAACAGGATGGTAAACCCAGAGGTACAAATTCTGATGGCAAGAGACTCATCATTTGCATCTGAACAAAGATCAAAGGGGGTCCAAAGAGCTTCATTTCTAAAATTGACACCCCCCATCTTACATAAAGATTCTTGGGGGCAAGAGCAAAAGGGCAAAGAACACACACTGAGTAAAGAACAGCGCAGCAACGTTTCTCCTGGGGGGCGGGTTCAGTATCTGGAACAAAACTAAGACTTGGAGGAAGTGAGCATAACAGCATGGAAACAGTAGGCAGAACGTGAGTGGGTGGACCCTGCCCTGCGATGGGCCCTGGAAGAGGTGAGGTTGTAGCACACCCCACACTCCCTCCCCTGCTAAGGTCACTCACAAAAAGCAACAGAT
Organism: Glaucomys volans; assembly: GCA_020662805.1. Taxonomy (NCBI): domain Eukaryota; kingdom Metazoa; phylum Chordata; class Mammalia; order Rodentia; family Sciuridae; genus Glaucomys; species Glaucomys volans. Next base: position 43,948 of record JAJEJO010053512.1, read on the forward strand.
GGCCCAGCCCCAGACAGCTGGCAGGGGAGAGCAGTCTGCACATGCCTGCAGGCCCCTCCCCCAGGGCTGAAGATGGAAAGGAACAGGATAAAGTCAAGGCCCACTGAGTACCCTGGGGGCAGGGGTGGCAACTTCACCCAGTGCTTTGCACCAGTGAGGCACAACCTCAAAAACAATGCTCAGCATTATCTAAGGTTCTCCAAGCACCCACACAACTCAGAAAGAGACACTGAGTGGACTGTGGAAGCTGGGGTTGAGAGAGGACCCAGCAGTTCCCAGAATGGGAACTGAGATGTGCTGGCCCAGGAGTTGCGCATTCATTCAGCATTTACTGTGTATATACCACATTCCAGGCACAGTACCAGCTACTAGGGAAACTGGTGACAGCAATCTGCCCTCAGGAAGCTCATGCTAAGGTCAAAATGAACAAGGAAACAGATAGTAATGTCATCAGAGGAATTCCAGGAGAGGAAGACCTAACTCAGGTCAAGTGAGATACTGGGCATATGTGACGGAAAAGAATTTCAGCATGTGCCAATCCAAGAAACAACCAGATTTATTTAGGAAAGCAGATACATATTCAAGGAAGAATATGGGCCAGCTCCTGAGGGAGAGACAGCAATTAATTATTAATTAATTAATTATTAATTATTAATATTTACAGAGGGACAAAAATTGGGGGGTTGGACTTATATGAGTGGAGTTACACAATTTAGTGCCAGTTTCTGTGTGTTGTTCTTGGATCACGTTACTTTCTGTGGACAGGGACAAGCAAGTTCATGGGTCAAGCACAAGGACCAAAGACTTTGGTTAAGGACACTGGCTGAACTAGTGAGCAACCTAACTAGTTGCTTGTTTTGTATTCCAAAGGTTCATGGATGTTTTGTGCTTTCCACCAGTTCCTGGGTTCTTGTTTTTGAGAGTCAGTGTATCTTTTTCTCTATCCCCAAATTCCTATCTCAGCAATACAGCTGGGAAGTGAAGGGTTATGGAAAATAATATCCCTGCAACATAGCCCCCAAAGAAAAATGGAGAGAGGTGCAGTTCTGGAGCAGGAAGGGGAAACTACCCAAAGAACAAAAGGGCCCTGGGGGAAAGGGTGGATACTGAATGCTGGACCCTAAACCAAGAGTTTCCCCTATGGCTAATTAGACCTAAATGGAAGCACAGCAAATACCAATGGGCAGGATTTGAGTACTATCCTTGGGATCAGGACTTTTATCTTCCCAGACAACACAGAGTTTCAACCATTTTACAACTGCCTTCCTAAATTAAGGTTTTAACCTGTTCAACTAGCCCCTGTCAAGGCTGCACGTATGCAGCTCCCAGTGATTACATCATTGTACCCTATAAAACCAAAATCCCCTCTGTAACTAACTGATGGCCATTTTCCCCATCTGGAAAATGGGCCCCAACAGTACCCAAGGCCACAAAGAAATAAAGGCTTCTCTGAATCTGTTGAGTTTTGCCTCTGGTCCTTTTGCGTTTACAGGAAGAGCTGAGCACAGGGCAATGTGTCAGCACTCACAACTGTAGAGGGCATGCAGCAGTCTAAACGAACTCTGGTTTTAGGAAGGTGTTAGCCAGGCAAAGAAGAGGTGGATAAAGAAAGGGACTGGAGGCCAGTGCAATGGCAGACATTTGTAATCCCAGCAATGCAGGTAGCTGAAGCAGGAGGATTTCAAGTTGAAGGCCAGTCTCTCAATTTAACAAGGGCCTAAGCAATTTAGCAAGACCTTGTCTCAAAAAATAAATAAATAAAAATAAAAGCCTGGGGATGTAGCTCAGTGGTTAAGTGCTCCTGAGTTTAATCCCGAGTACAAAAAAAAGGAGAAGAAAAGAAAAGAAGGAAGGAAGACAGGGAAGAATGGAGGGATATATGGATTGGGAATGGGGGGACACTGCAAGAATAAACAACATATGCCAAAGCTGGGAGGCAAAAAAACTGGAAAATGTCCAGCCTTGGCTGTCACCTTCACCAGTAGCAGCCACCTGGTATGCCATGGGATCATAATGATTTTTGCCTAAAGGAACTGTAGGGTTGTAAAGTCCAATCTATCCATTTCAAAGAAGGGGAAACTGTGCCCTGGAGAGGGATAACAACTTGCCCCAGGATACAGGGCTTGTGAATGGCTAAATCAGAGCCGGTTCTCCTAACTCTTAACCAAGTTCCCAACGCTATCTCCCAATCAGAATCTGACCACTGACAGAGCCGTCTGGGACATACAGAAGGCACCAGTACTGAGAGGTCTGTTCTGAACACCCAAGGAATGGTTCCTGTCCAGTCTTCTGTCAGAAGAGAAGGTCAGCAGCACAGCCCTCCAGGAATTCCAGTGTGGCAGAAAAGGTTCATGAGAAAATGAGTAGCTACTGGCTTTCCTGGAAAGAATGCAGAAGGCACATGCAACAGTACCGAGGTAGGCTCTGTGTGCGCATGTGTGCAGAACTAGCAGAAATGGGCCCCCTCAGAAATGAAGGATGATTTTTCTGACAGCCAAGGGAAACTATCTGCCAGTACAGAACAGAAGGCAAGGTTGGGGTGCGCCAAACAAGGCAGGCTTACTTAAGACTCCCCACCTTCTTCCCCAGGAGCCCACCCACTCCTCTGGCTGGTCACACTAACCCAACAGTGAAAAGCAGTCACTTCAGGGAAGCTGCCAGCCTCCCTCTTGGCCTACCCGTGGGGGATGGGCCAGAAGCCAGCTCCTCAGGCCCCTGGAGCATGAGGACCCAGTTGCCCTTATTGTCACTTCAATTCCCACAGCCCTCAGCCTGCTGCAACACTAGATCAGGCCATGTGCAGAGTGGAAGAGAACACTCATTAACTTAGGGTATAACCCCCTGTACAATTTAAATGGATGATGCAGTTATTCAACTGCCCAAGGAGAATTTCTCCTTTGCTCATAAGAAAGCAAAGATCCACATCAACACCCAGCTAGCTGGTTAAAACTGAATACAAAGAGGCTAAGGGGCACTAGGGTTAAAACCATTTACTAACCCATTACTACCTGGTGAAGCTCAGCTTTAAGACCTTGAAGCAAGGGTGCTCAGAAATCTTTGTTGTCCAAAATGTCCTCAGACGCTGTCTCTGCACACTCCTGTGCAATCACGGAAGGCAAGCCTTGGCTCAGTGCTAGAGTGCTTGCCTAGCACACACCATGCCCTGGGTGACCGACTCCCAGCACTGAAAAAAGAAAAAAAGACATTTTGTAAAAGCTGGTACTGGCCCTCAGGGTCAACACCAGCCAGTGATATTCAGAGCCAGAAAGTAGCCTACCAAAAGGACTGACTTTCTCAGGGGCTAAAAAGCCATGTTTTGTCTACAACAAAGGAGTTATAAGGGGTACCTTGTGTCCCACTCCTTCACATCTTCCAAAAGAAGCATCTGATTGGAGTTGACTGAAAGAGTGTGTGTGTGTGTGTGTGTGTGTGTGTGAGAGAGATGACATTATAACCACACTTCCTCCTCTCCAAAAAACCATTCTGAACTTGCCTTCCTGAAAGGCAAATGCAGTTCTGATTTTCAGAGAACTTCTTGTTTTCTCTCTCTGCTTTTTAGAACAGATGAATGCTCCCCTGGGGGAAAAGCAGCTGTAAACACAGGAGAGGGTGGAGAAAGAAGCCAGCTATGAGTTCCAGAGGAACTATTGTACTATTGTAAAGGCCTTCTTAAAAGAAGCAACACCCTATTCCAAATAGAAAACACACAACTTCATTCAAAGTACCTCTTTAAAGTGCAACATTTGGGCACTCTCTACCCTTCAGGGCTGCTTTCTCCCCTATTTGACATTAAGACCCTCACATAAAAAGTGAGCTGAGCCAGTTGCAGTGGTGCACGCCTGTAATCCCAGCACTTCAGAGGCTGAGGCAGGAGGATCATGAGTTCAAAGTCAGCCTCAGCAACTTAGTGAGGTGCTAAGCAACTCAGTGAGACCCTGTCTCTAAATAAAATACAAAATAGGGCTGGGGATGTGGCTCAGTGGTGGAGTGCCCTGGATTCAATCCCCAGTACCAAAAAAAAAAAAAAAGAGAGAGAGAGCGAGCTAGCAAATTTCTTCCTGGGTCCCTTAGAAAGCATTTGGTCACAATTCGAACAATGGACTTGTTACTCAGGGCCTATCGTTGCCATCACCACCAAAGGACTGAACTTCATTACCAAACTGCTGCAGACATTCAGACAAATTTAAGTCATTATCTTTCTAGGCAGACTGAAGCCACAGAATTTACTACTTTAGAAGAGAACAGGAAGAGGGTATAAATCTGAGACAGGTGGCCTTCTGCACTCATTACTTTCCAAAAGCAACAGCAATTTTTCAAAAGTTCAGGATTCTTAGGAATTCACTGATTTCTTCTATCCCTCCATCACAATAGTAACAGGGCTGCCACCTAAAACCCATTTGCCAAAAACAAAAGATCTAGAGAGGGGTCTTAAAGAAAGTTTGAGAGGAGAAAATTTAATCTGGTAGCTGGTTTTATTTTTATAGGTTTTGCCATTGCAACCATACTTGCTATCTAGAATCCCAGTAAATTTAGACATGCCCACTGGTTAAACTGGATATCAAGAAATTAAACTAGCTGAAACTGGTCCCAGCACACAGATGTTTCCAACATGTTCCACAGTTCGAGGTGGATCTGAGAAATGGAAGGAAAACTGAGGGAAAAGTCAGCATAATACTTCACTCTGCCCCCAAGTCAGAAGTGGAGAGCACTGCTTTTAATTTTGTGCAAGATTCTATTATTGAAAGAAAAAAATGCAACATAAGCAAAGTGACAAAAGCAAAGAAAGATGTTTATATTTGCAGAATACATTCAAATATCCAAACTTCCCAGAAATCAATACAAATGCCAGTAATGTGACGGGCTGACCAATTTGGCTCCATAGAAATGTTACAGGCCAGGCTATATGGGAGACGACTAAACAGACTCCATTTTGCTCTAAGACTCCATGTTATGTAGGAAATGCTTCTCCCATAGGAATACCCCACCTCTGTACCCATCATCAGTCACTTAACATGACATGCTTAACAATGAAATATATGTTTTTCATCATATAATTCTATATGATGAAAAATTGTTCTCTTTTGATTCCTATGTTAGTAACCATCAGTAACCATTCTTTAGTTTGTACCTAGGTAAGGGTCATTTTGACCCACTTCCCCCTCTGCTGATGATTTTATGATGGAAGTCTGTAATTTTGAGTCATAGCAACAGACACTTATGACTGATGTGATTTTTGGTATAAGAACCCCTGCAACCCTGTGGTCGGATTGTTCTCCCAAAAGCCATTTTTGGGGGCATTGTGTGAGACAGTAAGCCAGCCGGCTTAATAAACACTCTCAAATTTGGACTTCTCAGTGGTGATCGGTCTGTTATTAAGTTGCGCCCCATAACAAGTAATACAAATAAATCAAATCCTCAGTCTGACAAATCCACCAACTCCTGCCCCTAACTGTCCATTCCATTAAATTATAAATTTCCCTATGCAGCTTTTACACCACCTTTTGGGGTGATTCACCACACAAAGAACCTGGATCAAACAGAGGATTGATCCCCAACACCATGCCCTAAGAAGTCTACTCAACTTTAGGAGAATCTCAAGGTAGGATGACCTCTTGGGGCACAAGTCTGATTCTGCCTACCTTTTCTATTTTTCCTCAGGTCTTGGTTCCCAGGGTCCTAAAACTCTTGGATGGTCTCCAGTCTCCAGTCCCCTGCTTTGCTCCAGGCCACCCAAAATCCTGAGAGGAATTTCCCTTTCACCTCTGAAGTTCACCTATCAGAGGTCTGTCCCATGTTTTGTCATTTCTTAACAGTCTTCTATACACAGTATGTAAAATGCACAGAAGATAATTCCCAACACTCCAGGAACTTTTTCTGTCTTTGGTACTGGGGTCCTTTACCACTGAGCCACATTCCCAGGCCCTTTTATTTTAATTTTGAGACAGGGTCTCACTAAGTTGCTTAGGGTCTTGCTGAGTTGTTAAAGCTGGCTTTGAAATTGTCATCCTCTTGCCTCAGCCTCCTGAGTGGCTGGGATTATAAGCATGGGCAACTGAGCCTGTCACCTCTAGGGACTTTCAGCAGAGTTAGAAAGGGTGCATCCCCAGATAGCAAACAACCAACACAGCCAAGAACACATGAATATCTATTTCAGTATTCTGGGGGGCTTTTTGGGGGGAGAGGGTGGGCAGCAGGGCAGGCGGTGGTTACCAGGGATTGATTTCAGGGGCACTCGACCACTGAGCCACATCCCCAGCCCTATTTTGTACTTTATTTAGAGACAGGGTCTCACTGAGTTGCTTAGCACCTCAATTTTGCTGAGGCTGGCACTGAACTCACGATCCTCCTGCTTAAGCCTATCAAGTCGCTGGGATTACAGGTATGTGCCACGGTGCCCAGCCTCTTTCAGTATTCTATGTTAAGTGTAACAAATGCTGAATTGTGAGGTATGAATAAGGACACTAAGGAAGGACAAGCAGCAGCTACTTTTGAGTACTGGACAAAATAATGAAAAAATAGAGAACAGCAAAACTGATCTAAACCAAGATAATGAAAGAGGGCCTTAAAAAAAGGAGGAAGGGAGATGGGACCTGAAAGCCTAAAGCTGAAAAAGAGGAAGAAGGTAAGAAGGAATATATTATGAAAGAACATTTCAAGATGGGCACAGTGGTGCACAAGTATAATCCTCAGGGAGAATGAGGCAGCAGGATTAACTGTTTGACACCAGCCTCAGCAACTCAATGAGACCCTATTTAAAAATAAAAAATAAAAAGGGCTGGGAATGTGGCTCGGTAGCAAAGCACCCCTGGGTTCAATTCCCAGCACAAAAAATAAGGGAAGGAACATTCCCTCTGGGGCGGGAACATTGAAGTAAGCATGCCAGATTGGGGGGGCGGGGGGTTTACGGAAAATAAATTCCATTCTAAAATTCTTCAGGGCAGGCAACAATTCTAACTGGTTTCCGTAGTTTCTGCCACCTAGCAGACTCTGGTTATTTCACAAAGTATTTAGTCTTCAGTTGACTCCCTAAAGTAAGGCCAGTTTGCAGAGCTATGAAAAACAGGCAGAGAAATTCAGCCGTGGGTCAGTAGATTATAGGGACCAATAATGTTCTTGGGCAGGAAACCTAACCTAATCCAATTCTGCAGCATTTTCTAAGGCCCTCAAGGAGCACCTCACCATGGAAAGGAGCAGCAGTGCCAACTCTCACACACTGAGGGCTTTATTCTCTTACTTAGCCCCCCAAAGATAAGCAGTAACTGAAAGGCATATAAACGTGGCAAGAGAGACAAAAGCAACTGGAAGGCCAGACAGGATGGCAAGGTTCAGCCAGGACCAATGTAAAAGAAACCTGCAGGTGATGGCAGGGGCTGGTAACAGACTAGACGAAGGGCTCAGGAGTGCGGGACAGAACAGGAAGACTCAGATTTCCATTCCCAGATGGGTACCATTATATTGAGGCAATGCTTTGACTCAGTGACCACCAAATGCTAAGGTCAGGTAACTCCGTCATTCTGCCTATTTCTGGGAATGGCAGAAACACATTCCATCCTTCCCATCTGCCTGTGGTTTTTTTAATGCTAGCTGTGATTTCCTATAATTCCTGGTTGTCAGGGGGTGGAGAGGGTTGATGGAAAGATAAGGAATGGAGGCATGGATAATTTGCCAGACAGTGATAAACACATCTCAAGAGTCCTGCACTACTGTTTTACTGGCAGCTCTTATTCTGGGAAGAGGAGAAAAGGGGAAGGAAGCATTATGTTTTGAAAACCATGAGGGAAGTGCTGTCTTTACACAATGAGTTTCCCTTCGGAGTTAGAGCCTCCCCAGCTGCATTCAGTGAGGGAGGAGAGAAGAGACTTCAGTACCCACCCTCAAAGACAGAACCAATCCCTGCCGAAAAGAAGAGCTCAGATCCCTTGTCTTGGTTGTGTGAAAAATGAATACAAAATAAGGAGAACACCATCAATGTGCACCAGGCCAAAACACTTCCAAGTATACAGCATCACTGCAAATGAGGAGACAAGAGTACACACAGGGGCATGAATGTTGCCAAGTGCTTGGCTCAAACAGGGCTGTGGTGGCAAAAAGCTAGGAGCCCTAGGAGGGTCAGCCTCGATCTTAGTAATGAAGTCCACCCCACCCTCGGTGAAGCCCAACACCCTGACAGCCACTTTGCCATTCCTTACCATCCTAGACCAGAGGGAGAAACAGTGTAAGAGCAGGGTGGACAGGGACCGATCTATGAAATAGCTGTGATTAACGACCATTTCCTAATCTTTTTCAAGAAAGATTTCTTAAAAAACAAGTCAGTTCCTGGCAAAAACAGTTTAAAATGTGCTTCTTTACAAAAGAAAAGTGCACTCTGGCCCATTCCCTAACTATTACACAGGCATAAGGGGAAAAGAGCCCAGAATGAATGAAGAACAAACTGTTGATTATAAAAACTTGGTGGATTCTCTGACATTTTCTAAGCAAGTACTTCCTCCCACCTACAACAGATTTTGGCTGCCCCATAACAGTCATGCTGTATTCTTCCACTCGGGAGCCTCAGAAAATTAAAATGGGAGGTGACCTGAGAATATCTGTTATGGCAAGCATTTTCCCCAGGTTTGGCTTCCCTAGGGATAAGGCTAAAATTTCAAACTGAGCAGTCTGACCCCAAAGAATGCAATGTGGTAGAAGTTCAAATTTATTCCAAGTCATATAATGTAATTCATTTTAAATGTTAACATTATTCTGGATGTAATGTGAACTAGGAAGCACCGTCATAAAAACAAAACAGGAAGTTCTGAAAATTGTTCACACTGACATGGGCAGCGGTCCACCCTCCTGCAGCTCTACTTCAGAACTCAGAAAAGAGGAAGTCTTGTTGAATACATGCAGCCAGAGTCCCACCCTCAAGGGGACAGATATTTGAAGGTCTAAGATGGGCCATATGATTCTGAAGAACACTTGGAGAGAAACTGCTTCAGGACATTCTAGGAGACTTCAGAAACCACTAAGATTTGGGAATACAGGTCACAAGATGATGGGAAACTCCCCTGAACTGCTAACAGGCTGGATATCACCTTTCAATCATAGGCACTGCATGTTAAAGCCACTGGCAGAATGGAGTGGAATGAAAAAGGAATTCAAAGATATTAACCCCAAGAGCTGTCTTTACAGGCATGAGTCTGAGATTGCTTTTTCCATGATCTGCGTATGTTTGCTCCCAGTCTTTCACATCTGAAATAACCTAGCTGGAGCTGCCTCAAAAATATAAGCTTGATTTCTCTGGAAAATAACTGCCAAAAATGGATTCACTGCACACTAACGGTCAAATTCAGACATTCTTAAGAAAAATTTCAATAGAAAAGAGCTGAGAGAAGCTTTTTGTTTTGTTTTTAAAAAGTCCAAACACAAAAACACGTTGCTGGAGCCTCTGTACTCATCTGTAAAATGATTAAAGATGGCAGGCACTCTAAGCAAATGTCCAACTTCTACGGGAGCTCATCAATTTTGTCCTTCCTTCTTGACTTAATTTATCTATTTCAACTGTATTACTCTCCTAGAAAGATGGCTCCAAGCTCAGAAACAGTTTCAGTAATTTAATTAAGTTGTGCAGAAATGCTATCAGTTTCTTGGGCACCAGCTTGACCTTCCTCTGCTCCTTTCTAGTTCCCGAGGGTAAGTCGTGGATGCGCCTTCCACTGGGGTGGGTCTACCTCAATTCTTTTTCCACAAGGTCATGACTTCCACAAGGTCATTACAGGGGCTGCAGCATGTGGTTAAGAGTTCAGATGGATTGGCTATGCTACTTACCAGCTGTGCTAGGCTAGGCAAACTTTTAAAATCCTCTTTCAACTGTCAAATGGGTACACATGAATGACCTACTTCAAAGCTGCTATGAAGATTAAATAAGCTAATATATATATAAAGCACAAAGAACAGTGTCTGACCCATAGAAAGCATTCAATACGTGTCACATTTATTATCCACCTACCTTGAATTTAGAGTTATATGTGAACCTAGAGCTTTATAATTCCCAAAGCAATCTCAGGTCCTCACGGTTACATTCAATTCTAAAAATAACCATGTAAATTAAATAAGACAGAACGTTTACAGACATTTCCCTCTACAAGGAAAAGGAAGCAGCTGGGCTGTAGATGCTGATCACACATCGGTCTTGCTCTTTGGTAGAGACCTGTCTTCTCTGTATACAACCAAAATACACACACACTATCAGGTACTCAGGTACTACAGGACTAACTGCAGCGTAGGTCAAACTGTAAACAAACCAGAATGAATCATCATTCCTGGGTATTCCTGGCCAACTTGAACAGAGACAAGAGGGCTAGCTTTCCCAGGCCTAACTCTAACTCATCCCTGAAAGGAAGGAAGGAGCCAGAGGTCACTTAGAGGAAAATGTCAGAACTGTCCTGGCATGACCTCTGATGCAACAGGGAATCAGGATAGTTTAACAGGGGATTGCTCAGACCCTCCCATTGGGCCAAATGGGGATCCATAAAGGCACATTTCAAAGGCAGATAATGGTGCCTTGGTAACTAAAATGGTTACCAATGCCTTTCAGCAGAGGATAGACCAGTTTATAAATACCAGGGATTAAAGGGTTTCTGTGGGGGTTCAACTGCCACCTGCCTAAACACAGAAGCTATCTAGGTATCTGGGCCCCAAGCGAATCCCAGGCGCCCCTCAGGGAAGAACTACCATTACCCAGCTGCACCCCCTCGAACAGACTCTTCACAGCTCACCTCTCTTTTTCCATTTAGCTGCTCTTTGCTGATTTTTCCTTTCCATGCCCTTCAGCAGGGTAATTCACTCCCTCACGCCCTGCACTGCAGCTCCCCCTGGCACTACCCACCTTTCTCCAGGCACCTGTTCTCCTGTCTCCCTTACCACCTCATCCCTCATCCCAAATCTCTAATCTACAAAAACTTCATCCGCCATGAAAGAAACTCTTTGGAATTACACCAACCCTGTCCACACTCCAACACTATAAATTACAGCATGTAATGTTGAAGTCTGGTGTCCTGATCTAGCAAAGCGAAGACCAGCGCACCTAGGGAAAGCACCTAGCACAGTGCCTGGCACTCAGTACCTTCCGGCTCCCCAGGGGATTTTTCTTCTTCCTTTTCTGGGCTACTCAGATACAGTCACTCTTTCTAGGAATCATACCTACTAAATCCAAAAGTCTTAACCAAGTGATGACCACTTTAGTCACCAAAGGTATCTCTGTAGCCAGCATATGGTCCCATCAGCAATCTTCAACTTACACTAGAGAGAAGACTCCTCACTTTGTTCCTCTCCCCAACAAATTACTCATTTGAAGTCAAAAAGTAATAAGACGGGATAGGAAAGCAGAGTTAAGAGTTACTACGTCTCCGTAAGGTAAGGGCAGCCCCTCCACACATGACCAAAAAACCAAAAGCAAGAGTTCCATAAATTTAAATTTACATGTAAAAATTTAAAATTGATTCTGACAGCAAGAACATCTGCCAGTTTTACTAGAAATACCATCTGATTCATTTCTGATAAGGCACAGGCATGACGTTACGTAGGCCAGGGACTGCCTACAACATGGTTCCCAAAAGGTGACATCCTTGATGACAGCTCTAAGGCAGTGTGCCATGCCTCTCTCCCTGATGTCCTGAAGCTGCTCTTGCAAACACAGAATTAGTTTTATAATAAATACAGAACCTGGATCTTTTATAAAATCACCTCTTCCAAAATTTTCGTTTATCACCCTTAAAAGCAGAATTAGTTCAAGCAAGACTATCTTCAAAACCCAGATGAATACCAAGGAAACATGATAAAGGTCCTGAACAACTTGTATTTTTGAGGAGCTTTCAAAGAGGTAGGTGGTTTCTTATTTTTATTTTGCAATTAACTAAGAGAAAGAAGGTCCCTTCCAAGAAGTCTTAAGATTCAAACCAATAAATAATAATAATAATAATAATAATAATAATAATAATAAAAGATTCAAGCCAACAGAAGTGAGAAAAGACTCATTAAAGAGGTACAGTCACCTGGTTAGCATTGAGTATAAAAAGGTGGGTGACTCAGGACTGGGGTTGTGGCTCAGTGGTAGAGCACTTGCCTAGCATGTGTGAGGCACTGGGTTCAATTCTCAGCACTGCATATAAATAAATGAATAAAAATAAAGGTCTGTCAACACCTAAGAAAAATTTTTTAAAAAAAGGTGGGTGACTCAAGGGTATACCCCTTATACTTTTCAGATTCTGCTGGGAAATAAAGAACTATAAACCCAATACCCACAAGAAGATAATCCAAAGAAAAATGGATTACAGGATTTGCTGACCACCACTGAATGCAAATTTGGCAAACGGCATATTTGAAACACTGGTGAACGATACAAAAAAAAAATCAAGAGCAAGAATCTGTACAAATCTGCACACGTCTTCTTACAGTCCACTACACAGACTGGTAAAACTTTTGGCATTGCATTGTCTGTATTTTCCCTACCTCATTAGTATTTCAGGACCCCGTGAAGAAGGAAGGAAACAGGGCAAATGCAGAAATGCCTGATATGGAGAAAACAGAAAGATCAAGGGTGAGAAGTACACGTCAAAACCCAAGGTGGGAAGCTGGGGGCTTAATCAGCTCTGAGATCCAGGGCTGCGTTTGGGGATGAGAATCTCTTCTCTGGAAACAGCCCTGGGTAGAAACCACTCAAGAATTTTTCTTCTCCAAATGTGAACATATAGAAGTCCACAGTGAAATTCAGAACCTATTTCCTACCAAGAATGGCTTTAGCACTACCATTCAGTCTCTGGAAACAGTCACTGCAGTGGGTCAGACATCAAGGTAGCACCTAAGCAGATGGAGAGGGAGGCCTTTTCCTACAGAAGCTGTGCTTGTCCTGTGCAGGCCTGCCAGGATGAAGGAAGAAGAGAATGCACAGGTTCCTGTGATGTGGGTGTCAGGGTGTCCTTCAGCAGCAGGGACAGCCTCACAGAGAAGGCCAGACTTGAACGTGACAATTCAGAGAACTGAACCATAACAAGGGCTGTGGCAGGGAGTCTGTCACTTACCAACAAGGAGAATGTGGAAGAAAAGAGAGAGGCAACAAGCTCCTCTCACTCAGGATGTGATCCATCTGCCCTGGAAAGCAGGAAAGGATGTGTTCCAAAGTTGGCCTCCACCCCACCGAACAAACTGACCCCTGGTAATCTCTCTGTGCAGACCAGCAGTGCTCTGCTGCATTGCAAGTCTGCAGCCCTGGCCAGACTCCTCTCTGCACACCTGCAAGACCTCTGGGTTTGCCACTCTCCACTCTGACAAAGCAAGCACTGACTGAGACCATGCAGGTGTCAAGCACCACTTCTGCTCTAACCCAACATCAGGCCTTTAAAAGGTCACTGAAAGCCGGGTGTGGTGGCGCACGCCTGTAATCCAAGCAACTTGGGAGGCTGAGTCAGGAGGATCGCGAGTTCAAAGCCAGCCTCAGCAACTTAGCGAGGCCCTAAGCAACTCAGGTTCCAAAAAAAAAAAAGTCACTGAATTATGCTATGCCTCACTTTAAAGTGGGTACAAACTCCCACCACATTTTAAGCATAGTCAAGAACACTAGTATTTACTGAGCACTTACTATGTGCCAAATCTCAGGTGAAAAATTCAAATAAGCCAGGCATGGTGGCACACGCCTGTAATCCCAGAACTTGGGAGGCAGAGGCAGGAGGATAGCAAGTTCAAAGCCAGCCTCAGCAACTTAGCGAGGCCCTCAGCAACTCAGTGAGACCCTGTCTCTAAATAAAATACAAAATAGGGCTGGGGATGTGGCTCAGTGGTCGAGTGCCCCTGGGTTCAATACCCAGTATCAAAAAAAAAAAAAAAAAATTCAAATGATACAAAAAGGAAATTTAAGAAGTTATAGTTCCTCTTATCTTCACAAAGAATTCCTTACCCAGATAATCATTAATATTTTGGTAGCTACCCTTCTAGAAATAGTGTTAACACTATTTTCATTTTACAGATGATAAAACGGAGCCTCAAAGAGGTTAAATTTGCTCAAGGTTATAAAACTGGTAAGTGTAAGTGATGAGGGTGAAAGCAGGATCACTCTAATTTCAAAGCCCACTACCCTCTATTGGCTCCAACTAAGTACCCACTTTTGTCCATTTTCACTGGACATAGGAAGGGGTAAACTGCAAGGCCCATAGCCAGCCTTACTCCTCCACTGTCTCAACTAAATGGGAAATACAGACTAAAAAGCACATCTCTGCCCAAGAACATTAGTACTGCTTTATATTCCTTCAACTCTAAGTTGCCAGAGGTAAGACAATCCCTCCACTGCTACCCTTCTCCCTGCCCACACAGGCTCATCCTGGGCTCTGCAAACAAGGGCAGTACAGTGGGCAAGAGGAACCTGGCCTATAGGAGATACTGTGCTCCTGGTGTCAAAAGAAAAGAAAGGAAGTGTCTTCAGGAGCCCTCACAGATTCTGAGGCAGACAGTTTCCCTTTGGAAGCAGCACAGGGGCATTTCAGAGGCAGGCCCTAGACCCACTTTGATGCCTAGAGTCAAAACACACATGCAGAAGAAGGGTTAGCACGAAGACTCCAACAATGCCTGACTTGCAATAAGTTTCCAAAGCTGCTCAACATCCCCATGGCACAGTCCTCAGGCCCCAACAAACTCACAATTTCTGCTGTTTTACTTCCATCTGGACCTTTGAATAACCTGTCAACTACACAGATTTCTACATAAGAGGGTTTTGTCCCTACAGTCTTTCCCTCCTCCTCCCAAAGAATAAAAATAAAAACCTCTTACATTGTAACGGACCATATTTCCTTAGTTAGGATAAGACAACCCCCATTTAAAATTAGCACACATATGCTGGAATGGTGGCTCACACCTGTAATCCCAGAAACTTGTGAGGCTGAGAGAAAAGGACCCCAAGTTCAAGGTCAGCCTCAGCAACTTAGCAAGACCCTGTCTCAAAATAAAAAATAAGCTGGGGGTGCTGGGGATATACCTCAGTTGGTAGAGTGCAAGGCAAGCACAAGGCCCTGGGTTCAATCCCCAGTCCCGCAAAAAATAAAAAAAATTTAAAAATTTAAAAAAAAAAAGCTGGGCATGGTGGCACATGCCTATAATCCCAGCGACTTGGGAGGCTAAGACAGGAGGATCATGAGTTCAAAGTCAGCCTTAGCAACAACAGTGTGCTAGGCAACTCAATGAGACCCTGTCTATAAAAAAATACGAAATAAGCATGGAGATGTGGCTCAGTGGTCAAGTGCCCCTGAGTTCAAGCCCCAGTACCCCAAAAAAATAAAAAAATAAAAAATAAATAAATTTAAAAAGACCTGGGGATACAGTGGGCAAGTGGTAAAGTGCCCCTGGGTTCAATGTTCAGTACCCACTCCCCCCAAAAAAGTACTAGACATTCAGTTTTGTCCCAAAGTACAAAAGAGCTTACTGACCTTTTGTTGAGATACTGGTGGGGGAACAGGAGAGGAACTACTGCAATTATATTGCTGTTCCTCAGAAAGTAAGTTTATTAATTGTGCAATCCCTGGAGGTTCCCCATTTCCCAGCATGAGCTACAAATGTTTGATTGAGTGTTTGAGCCCCAGATGACTCAGCATCCCTACTATACAAGTACAGTAGCTGCTGAATACCTACTGTTTGCCAATTGGGTTTTCTTTTTCCCATTTGAAAAATGGGACTAAAACTGTCCCTGATGTATAGTCCTCTCTTACTACCCACAGGGACTGATTTATCTCCATGGATAACAAAATCTGTAGATGGTCATGTCCCTTATATAAAATGGTGTAGTATTTGCACATAATCTACACTTATCCTCCTATTAAATCATCTTTAGATTACTTCTAAGACCTAATACAATGTAAAAGCTATGCAAATAGTGTTTACACTAAATTGCTTAGGGAATAACGACCCCCCCCCCAAAAAAAGAGTCTGTACATATTGTTTAGTGTACACAACCTTTTCCCTCAAAAGTTATCAACTCAAGGGCTGG
Source organism: Glaucomys volans (assembly GCA_020662805.1). NCBI lineage: Eukaryota > Metazoa > Chordata > Mammalia > Rodentia > Sciuridae > Glaucomys > Glaucomys volans. Next base: position 59,951 of record JAJEJO010053512.1, read on the forward strand.
GGATATAGCTCAGTTGGTAGAGTGCCTGCCTCACAAGCACAAGGCCCTGGGTTCAATCCCCAGCACCGCAAAAAAAAAAAAAAAGTTATCAACTCAAGGTTGCTTGAATCTGCAGACTCAGAACCCAAAGGTATAGAAGATCACCTGTTTTTCATGAGATATCTTAAGTGAAAGCATTTTGTAAAATGAAATCTTTGCTGATATTAATATGGAAGTCCAGCCTGAAAATTAACACAGAAGAAAAAATAACCAAAACATTGGAGAACAAATCAAAAACGCATAATCAGGCTGGGGATATAGATCAGTTGGTAGAGTGCCTCACAAGCACAAAGTCCTAGGTTCAATTCCCAGCATCACAAAAACCACAACAACAAAAAAAAAAAACAAAAAAAAAACCCACAGAGTTATTAAACTGTCTACTGCAAAGAATCCCACTGGGGAGATAACTATATACTGGACGGCATTCAATAAATACTTGATCAATTAACAAACCAGTCAGATGCACTGCTTGAAAAATATTTCACCCTGTCACCTACCAATATCTCCCCTATTGGTGGATAGTGACATTAACACCAAAGACTGAAATCTCTTCATTCTACCACTGCTCACGTGAATTCCTAGAAAAGCATGTCAGCATTTGTACAGAATAGCTCCTGTTTCAAAGATATGCTTTTAAAAAAGCATACACAGGCCATCAAAGAAGATGAATAGAAGAGGCCTTCTATTTTATAATTTCATAGGTAACAGAAGTGCCACCAAAAGAGTTCAATGGCTAAGCGCGGTGGTGCACGCCTGTAATTCCAGCAACTGGGGAGGCTGAGGCAGGAGGATCGCGAGTTCAAAGCCAGCCTCGGTAACTTAGCGAGGCTCTAAGCAACTCAGTGAGACCCTATCTCTAAATAAAATACAAAATAGGGCTGGGGATGTGGCTCAGCGGCCGAGTGCCCCTGGGTTCAATTCCCAGTACAAAAAAAAAAAAAAAAAAGAGTTCAATGCTGGAGAACAAGAGAAACAAGTCATCTCATATTAATTACTCACTCATGCTGGACACAAAATATATTTATTTCTCCAAACTGCTGGGGCAAATGTATAACTTGGTTTTACGGAGTGACGAAGGCCTCCTGAGGTTTTTACAAGAACTACAGAATCTAGAAATAAAGATGTGCACATGAAAATCAGCAGAAAAGGCTCTTTGGTACATTCCAACCATAACACTTACAAGGCACTAGAGTTTGTGTCTGATCTTATTAAAACATTCTGTACAACTTCCAACATCCCCTCTTTCCTTCGATTCCCAACACCATGGTTCCTAACCTGTCTTCTTTTTCTGCCACCAGAGTGAACTTGGCAAATTTCCAGCAGCTTTTTATCACCTTGTTTGTATTTGTTTTCCACTCAAACCAAGTCTCCCTCCAAATATCTTCAATTTCAGAATTTAATCAATAATACCACTGTTTCATTCCTTGTCATCAAGACTCAGTACCTCAATATCACCTTGCCCTCCCACACATTTCATTTTATTATGTTATGGGTTTTTTTAAATTTTATTTTATTTTATTTTATTTTGGTACTGGGGATTGAACCCAGGGGCACTCCACCACTGAGCCACATCCCCAGCCTTATTTTGTATTTTATTTAGAGACAGGGTCTCACTTAGTTGCTTAGGGCCTTGCTAAATTGCTGAGGCTGGCTTTGAACTCGCCATCCTCCTTCCTCAGCATCACAAGTGCTGGGATTATAGGCATGCGCCACCGCACCTGGCCCACACTTTTAATTTTAATCCTCTACACCTGGTCAATCACTTATTAATCAACCTATTAATTGAGGAGTGGGTACAAAGAAGTGAATGAAAAAGTCCCTGACTTCAGTGAACTTCCAATGTCAGCCTGGAACCTGGGCCTGCACAGACATAGCTACTCAGAGAGGTAAAATACAGGGGAACCTATGTCTATTGGGAGCCTAGGCCCTTAGCTGTTCCTAAGGGGTTATAAAGTCACAGAAACAAAGAAACAGGAAAAGAGATTTCACAAATCAATATTCATATCTAAAATTGAGGGATGGGGGAGATAAGGAAAATGATTCCCTTAGGAATCCAAGCTATTCATCCTGTCTACTTTCAAATTCCTTTTTTTTTTAAATATTTTTTTATTCGTCAATGGACCTTTATTTTATTAATTTATATGCAGTGCTGAGAATCAAACCCAGTGCCTCACACATGCTAGGCAAGCACTCTACCACTGAGCCACAACCCCAGACCATACTTTCCAAATTTCTTACTATAGAATTCTCACCTGCTTTTTCCTCCCTTAATTAAAAAAGAAAAGAAAAGAAAAAGAAAAAAGCATATTCAGGGCTCCAAAACACTCATGGATTAAAATCTGATTAGTTAAGTAAAGCTGGACATCAGGAATCCTCAGGACAGACCAAACTCCTAGACTGGCTCACTCCAAAGAATGGAAAATTGTTTGAGGCCAGGGGGACTCTCCAGGGATAGTTCTCCAATCATCTTGTCCCTGCCAGAGTGACTGCAGGCTTAGAGGACAGAAGTCAGAGACAAGCCAGAGCAGTCAGGCTGAGAGTCTACTGCACACAGCAGGCATGCACCACCATATCCAGCAGAATCCTCCAGTACTATCTCATATTAACCCCTGGATATTCCCGAGACTGCTAACTCCATGCAGGCAAGTACTGTGCCAATTTTGTTCCTTGTCACACCTGTATACGTAATATAATATACCTAATGCCCAGAAGAGGTATTCACCAAATACATGCCAAACAAATGACTAGAGTTACTTCCTTTGGTTTCTGCAGCAACCATCTACTCAGCTCCCACCAGCCCAGCATCAGAGCCCAACCAGATAATCAGCTCACAAATTATCATGACTTGAGGGTGCATGTAAAGACGAAAAAAAGATGGACTGATGAACTCTTACGAAACCCAGAGCCTGTTTTTCCTGCTATCATCCTGGGTAACAAGCAAAATCCCCACAGGACTGAAACAAGGAGGTAGATGACCCTCCCACAGAAGAGTTTCTATCTGGAGGAGGGATGGAAAATTAAGGATTGATAAAGAAGTGGACCAGCCAACATTCCATTCATTAATTCTCTAGTAATGTCTTAAGCATGCAGCACCCACTGAACACAAAACTGTGTTAACTGGCATTCCAGGATGAGGAAAGCCAGCATATATGACCTGTTTCTTTCCTGATTAGTTAGAAACATACAGTTAGAGATGTGCATTCACACTGCATTTGAGTGGGTGGCTGATTTAACATAAATAAGCCTGAGGATGTAAAATCTGCAACTGAGAGGGTTTTGGTCTATTCAAGGGGTTAGGTTGGGTTGGGTGGGGTGAAGAGGCAAGAGTGGGGGTAGAGGATGGAACCAGCTATCCCAGATGACTTCTTGTTGTCTCTCAGACAATCCACAAGAAAACTACTCTGTCTAGGATGTTAATTAGAACCTGCCACTGTCCCACCTGGGCCAGAGGGCCCCAAAGGGAAAAATGGCAGAGAACACATCTCACTGACCTGAAGTCAGGTGGTATTTTGAATTGCAAAGAAGCACAGGATAGAGATAAAATAGTTAAGAGGCCCTGCCTAGGTACAACTGCACCATTTTTTTTAAGAATAGTTTTCAAGCCAGGCGTGGTGGCGCACACCTGTAATCCAAGCGACTTGGGAGGCTGAGTCTGGAGGATCGCGAGTTCAAAGCCAGCCTCAGCAACTTAGCGAGGCCCTAAGCAACTCAGTGAGACCCTGTCTCTAAATAAAATACAAAATAGGGCTGGGGATGTGGCTCAGTGGCTGAGTGTCCCTGAGTTCAATCCCTGGTTCCAAAAAAAAAAAAAAAAATAGAATAATTTTCAGTGAGCCAGACATGGTGGCACACTCCTGTAATCCTAGCAACTCGGGAGGCTGAAGCACAAGGATTCCAAGTCTGAGGCCATCCTCAGCAATTTAGCAACACTCTGTCTCAAAAAAAAAAGAAAAAGAAAAGAAAAAAGACTCAGGCATGGTGGCCTACACCGGTAATTCCAACAGCTCAGGAGGCTGAGGCAAGAGGATTACAAGTTCGAAGGCAGCCTCAGCAACTTAGCAAGGCCCTGTCTCAATATAAAAAATAAGAGCTATGGATGTGGCTCAGCCCCTGGATTCAATCCCTGATTCTGATAAAATAAGAGTTGAGGATGTGGCTCATTGGAAAAGCACTTGCCTAGCATATTCAAAAGTTTGAAGTGCTGAGTTTAATCCCCCAGTAGCACCCAAAAGGAAAGACAGAATGGTTCTCCAGGAGACAAACTGACCTTAAAGACTCATTCCTTTTGTAATCTCAATATTCAACTCAAAACCACAATCACAACAATAGCGGAAGAGACATGAATTTTTTCAATACAATATGAACCACAAACTCTGTTAGGTTCCCAGTTCACTTTCATGGGACGGACCCAGAGGAGAAACAAGGTGATCACACTGGGGTAGAAAAAGCACTAGAATAGGAATGTGCAAACCGGATTTTCAACACTCAAGTCAGCTCTGAGCATCCACGTTCCATTTTTCTTTTCTAAAAAAATGACAAGGTAGAATAAGACAATTCCCTAAGTCCCATTCTGTTAACTCAAAACATCTCATGCGTCTTCAGTGTCTCTTTTCACATATTTGGTTTGTTGTGCAAGGAATTTTGGTAGCAACTAGATACCTACAGTCAAGAATTTGAATCTTCAGGGGCTGCAGCTATAGCTCAGTGCTAGAGCACTTGCCTAACGTGTGAGGCACGGGGTTTGATCCTCAGCACAATATAAAAAAAAAAGTATTGTGTCCATCTACAACTAAAAATTTTTTTTAATAATAATTCGGACCTAGCCAGGTGTGGTGGCGCACGCCTATAATCCAAGGAACTTGGGAGGCTGAGTCAGGAGGATCGCGAGTTCAAAGCCAGCCTCAGCAACTTAGCGAGGCCCTAAGCAACTCAGTGAGACCCTGTCTCTAAATAAAATACAACATAGGGCTGGGGATGTGGCTCAGTGGCCGAGTGTCCCTGAGTTCAATCCCTGGTTCCAAAAAAAAAAAAAAAAAATTCAAACCTTCAGATAAAGAGTGTCATGTCACCTCACTTTTGAAACTCCTAGAACCTGGGAACAGAAATTGTATTAACTGGCAGGGTCTGCTCCAAATCCCAAAATTTTGGGCAGTGAATTTTAGCAGGAAAGTTATGACTACATTCACAAACATTTACACACGAGAGAGAACTTTCTGGAAGGACTAATCCTTGGGCTTGGTTACAGATACAAAAACCCAAAGAAAATAATTCAAGTTCCTTGTTTTTGTCTATGTTGTTGAATAAAGGGCATGTTCCCTATCCCACGTCTCTCCAAGAGTCGAACTATCTTGACCCCCTGATAAAACAATTCGGTGACCTACATGTGTACACTTTCAAGAGCTTTCAGTAGGGATCTAGAGGCAGCAGAAAGGAAGACCAGCTTTTGGTCATGAACACTAGTTGCAATTAGGACAAGGGCAAAAGAAGACACTGCATTATTCTAGGAAGATGGTTGGTATGATATAAAACCACTCAGGGGTAGATCCTGTAGAGGAAATGACAGGCTCAGCAGCACCATCTGCTCCTCTTGGTTTCTAGCCTGATCTGTATTTTTTAACCTCAGGTTTAACCGAGGTCCACCTGTGAGAGCCTGTGAAGGCTGTGCTAGAGAGCATTTTCCATCAGCTCTGCATTGTCACTGCAGTCACAGTCCCCTTCTCTCCTCCCTACCTTGCTGGTCGGCTTCCCAGCCTAGCAGAGGCAGGTGTACAGAACCCTGGCATGAAATTTTTCACAAGAAAAAGAAAGGCTTCTGAGAACTATAAATTTCACTTGATAAGGAAGGCTCTCATGGGGTACGGTAAAGTTCCCTGTAAAACATGACATGATTTAGAAGTCAGGCTTGAGAATGAAAATCCTTTTTTTTTAAAGTGGAGTACATATATATGAAATTTAAGCACTTTTAGATCTATCGATTCTCACCAATGTGTGAAGTTCTGCATCAAAGATTTGAAAACAATGTCACTGGAGAGTTCAAACTTCAAAAATAAGGTAAAATTTTCTTCCTGGAAGCAAGATTCTTGATTCAATAGACTCAAAACGACAGGACCAAGAGATTTTGCTATAACACTGTTCCCCCTAAAATAAACTGTATAACTAAACAGGGGAAATATAGAGTGGAAATATAGATGTAGCTTTTAAAATCTCTCCCTGAGCCTGGCATAGTGACACATACCTGTAATCCCAGCAACTCAGGAGGTTAAGGCAGAAGAATTGCAAGTTCAAAGTCAGCTTGGGCAACTTAGACTGTCTCAAAATAAAAAATAAGCAGGGCATGGTGATGTACTCATGTAATCCCAGTGACTCAGGAGGCTGAGGCAGAAGGATTGCAAGCTTGAGGCCAGACTCAGTCTCTTAGTGAAGCCCTAGACAATTTAGGGAGACTGTCTCAAAATAAAAAATAAAAAAGTCTGGGGGTAAAGTGTTCCTGGGTTCAAGCCCTAGCACTAAAAAAAAATAAAAACAAAATAAAAATAATTATAAAGGGTGTATCACAGGGAACTGTTTTTGGTATAACGCTAACAAGGGAAAAAAACACAATACAAAATTGAATTACCACTAAAAATTAAAAAAAAACAGGACACCCAGAAAGGATGTTTGTTAGGATGGTCAAATCTTGGTGAGTCATTCCCCTGACCGTCTATCTTTCAAACTCTATAATCTCATCCCAGTGTATTGGCAATTAAAAAACAAAATTCCCCTCAATCAGTCTGCTCAGACTACTACAATTTAAAATGCAAAATAAGCAAAGCCATCTTGTTCTTTTTCAAACTTCCACCCACTAAGTTTATTGAGATCAACAGAGAACAACCCAAAGAAGGAAGAATTGGATAAACAGCCTTCTATCCAGTCCCGGAAGCCAGTTTCATTTTTACTGGCCTTGTGAGCCTCGGAATCCTTATAGCTGAACTAAAAATTAAGCAAGATAGTCTACCCAAAGAAGAGCTCCACACTCTGATCTTAAACTTCTATGGGTGAAGGCAAGTCACTACTGGCAACTAAGCTGGATTTGGAAAGATGAGATAGATGTTTCTCCACCTTCAAAAAGGGTACTAAGAGGAGGCTGGGAAAGAGTCCCCCCTATTCATGTCTCTTCTCTGAGATTTCGTTTCCAATCTCCAATAGCAAGAGAAAAGAATCCTGTTTAATTTTTCACCATAGAAGATCCTCTTCTGAGTAATAAAGAATTGTCAGTCACCACCTCTGCAGTCGGCAAACTTACTGAGAATCTATTACTGCCATCCGGAATCCCAAGCTAACTTTCGCAAATCAAGAAATGGGGCTCTATTAAAAAAATTTTAAATGAAATACTGCTGTGTGTGGGAGGGTACACATTAAGGAACACACTGTAGGTAATTCTAAGGATCTATTAACAATGGCCACAGTGACAGGGAACTACATCTGTTTCTGCTTGAGAAAATGCTCCAGTAATATCCTGTTTCGGGAGTACTGCATGAATTCTTGGCATGCGGCCTTCAGATGTTTCAAGGGTGGCTGTTTTCCTTTTTTGAGATGTAAGAGCCAGGGAGGGAGAGTACATCACAAGTAACACCAGAGTCTGTGAAGTCTGCTTCAGCTCTTCTGCAGTTATTGCACTTCCTGCTGTGCTATACCCAGTATCCTCAGAGATACGGCCTTTCACAGCTGCAGTGATCCCACTCAGCACCACTGCAAAGGTCTACAGCCCAGAGACTTCCACGCGCAGGTGAGAACCAGAGGTTGAGAGAGCCACTGGTTTTCCAGCCAAAACAAAACTAAAGTACAAGAAAAAGGGCACCTTATAGGCAGTCATGAGCACAAGAAGGCAGAACACATAGGGCCTATCAGAACCTCTGCCTTCTCAGCACCACATAAAGGCACTGCATCCATATATAACTAAAAAAATATTTTTAAAAAAATGAACTTACGATCATCCAAGGGAACAATGATTACATTGAATCTGAGTCACGGTCCAGTGAACTGATCTTGATGCTTGAAGGCAGTCACCCCAAGGCTTGCCTGACTTCTTCCTGGGTCTCAGATCCCAAGCTATCATCAGCTTCAGATACCCATCAGAGACTCCAGCCCCAACCTCAAGCTACAGTCTTTGCTCCCATCAACAGAGAAACAGCCCTCCCACATTACAGGCAGGATTTCTCACTGCTCTAGTTTCCAAGTATTCCATGATGTAGCAACATAACTTAAGAACATGAATTTTAAAAAGATTACTCTACTAAATGAAACTTCACCATAGTGAGATATGTAAGTGCTCTGGTAAAATGTGTCCCCTAAAAATTCAAGTGTTGGAATCTTAAACCTCAAATATATGTTAATGCTACTTGGAGGTAGGACAGGAAAGTGGAGGTATTGGCAGGTAATTAGGTCTGATGAGGTCATGAGGGTGGAGCCTCCAATGATGGCATTAGTAGCTTAAGAAGAGGAAGAGATCCAAGCTATCAAGATTGCTGTGTTTCACTATGTGATGCCCTATGATACAGAATGCCAGCACCAAGCTCTTGAACTTCCCAGTCTCTAAAACTGTGAGTCAAGTAAAATTCTATCCTCAATAAATTACCTGATTCTCAGGAATTTTGTTACAGCAACAGAAAATGGACTATGGAGGTAACCCCACATAGATTTTGAAGAGAAACCAGAGGAGTCTCTCATCACACATGCCCTTGTCTAAGTGCTTCCCTTAACCTCAAAACTCATGTCTGCAAGAGAGCAATGTTTGCTTTCACAGTTTAAAATACAAGACACGGAATTCCTTTCTCTATTTGTTCCTTCTCATCGTTCTCCTACTGCTTGAGAGAATGCTCCCAAAACAAGAATTCCCTGGAGTCTAAGCAGACAGAAAAAGGAAAATGAATCCTGCTTTCAGCTTCAGCCTCGAGATTGCATGTCAACGCAGGAGTTCAGTAAAATGCTCTATGTATGATGGTTATGAAACCTGGCCCAGTGGACCTGCAAATGGCCTTGCCACTGTCTCTCACGAATTGTCCCTTGGTAAATGGCGAAGCAGAAGCAAAAGAAAGCGCCTGGCTCACTGGCTTTTCCTCTCTTCCAGCAAGCACTTTATTCTCCCAGTTCACCTGTTACTGCAATGAAGGAATATCATGTTCCTCGCTGACTTTTTGTTTGTTTTGTAAAGCTGCTGTATTTCCCTGAGCCCACAGAGGATACCAGCCGTAACCTGGTTGTCAGGAGAGCTAAGGATATGGAGCAAGGACACAAGGTAAGTTTTGAAACAAAAGGCAAGTTTTTATCTAGGGAATGGACAAGCCTGCAGGAAGTGAAACAATGCTTAGTAACAATAAACTTAAAAGAAGTCTTACTTTTAGAAGCCAGGTGAGTTATTACCTTTGGAGGGAGAATGCATGTGCATGTGTGGAGGGGGAGGGGAGCAGCAGGAACTGCTGCCCCAGCAACAGCCAAGGAGGAAATCCCCTGCCAGAAGATGCACCATTACATAAGAGCACAAGTTCAATCACAGCACCATGGAGACCTGCCAGGAAACCAAGCAAAGTGCTGAGGTCTCCTCACCTGCCAGCCTCTGCATGTAGCACCTTATTCTACCTGTCTTCCTCTTCTTTCAGTGAGCTAAATTCTGGGTTTTGAGAAGGCTAGCCTCTGCAATTAAGTAAAACTGTGCCATTTGACAGTGGCTTTGTTCTCAGGTTGAAACACTGACCACCTAGAGATCTGAGTGCTTTCAGTAGTAGGTGAGGATTTGTTTCATATACCATTTCTACTACAGTATCCAAGAACTCACTCTGTACACAAGAATCCCATCTACAGGCTTCATACTGATATTGTCCTCTATTTAACTTACTAGGCAGAAGTTTCTTAAGCAGCAAATGGCCATTAAGGAAAGCAAACATAAACCAAAATAAGTTGACTCAGTGAGCTCTAACATGGCTGGGTTCTGTCTTATTCATTGCAATATCCCAACACGTAGTATAGAATGTGTCTGGCAAACATTCTGTAAAACGTAAATACTTGTGAAACTGAAAGAACAAATAAGTGTTGTGCAAATATACCTTAAATGTGTATCTTAAAGAGTTAAGGATACTCATAATCTCAGAAACAAGCTGAAGTAATAATGCAAGAAAGTTCTAGAAAGACTCCACAATCTCTCTTTGTGACCCTGGGCAAGTTACTTAACTTGTCTTGCTTTGGTCTCAATTGAAAAAATGAAAAGACAATGTCCACCTCAAAAATCTGTTATTAAATGAGATAAAAAAGTGAAACTCTCAGCAAAAAGCTTGGCACACAGAGGTCCTCAGGAACTTCTCCACATTATTGCTATTGCTTTATTAAAATACTCCTTTACTGAGGTATAGAAATATCCAACTCTGAGAAAATCTTCATTTCTGGTTGAATATGCATCTAACTAAAAAATGCAAAGCCCAGAAAACTCAGAACTAAGCGCCAAGGGCATGTCTCTACTAGCCTCCACTAGATGGTGACAATTTGGGTGTGGAATTCCCAAGACAGAAAAAGTTCATGCATATTTTTTAACCCAAAGGGATTCAAACAGTAAAAAGAAGTGTACCAATCACTGAGAAGGATGGAAAGACATACTCCCCACTCTGCAGATCTAGAAAGGAAGTAAAAACCTGTGGTTAAACTGAACTGAGTAATCTTCCCCACCTCTGCACAGAACACATACAACCCCAGTTACAGCAACAAAGCCCTGCATGCCGCCTGCCAGAGAGAAAAAAATTCGGTAGCAGCAGCATTAGGCCTCTTTGCTGAGAGGTGAATTTCCCTTTAACCAGCCAAACACCTGATTTTGAGGCCTCTTTTCTCCCGAGTCTTACAGTCCCCATAACCATCTGCCGGTCCCAATCCCGTTACAGGTAACTTTTTCCACTTTGGCAGCTGCACAACCACCACGGTGCTGGAAAGTCAGACTCACACTAATATTTGGAGTCTCTAAAAGCCAGGCGTAAAAAAGGAAGTCTATATGTATATCCAAAACAAAAAAAAGAAGAAAAAAAAAACAGACAGGAAGTGGCTTTGGTGAGTTTCAGCCCAGATAATAAAAAAAGTTTTTGAGATTAAAAGCGCAGACGAGGCACAGGGGCTCCAGAAGCCTCACGCATAAGCACAGGCGGCTCCACGATTTCCTCAGGAAATCCACCTCCGCTAAGCCTGCCCTGCCCAGCGCAGGACCCGCAGCTTTATTCGGCTGTAGGGAAATAATAACAGTAATAAAGACGGCCTCCGCCTACCCCTCCGCACCGACCCGGTAAAGAGTGCCGGCGCTCTTGGCTCTGCCCGGAGTGCGGGTCACCAAGTGCCCCACCTCCAGCCAGCCGTCCGGTCTTCCCAGCCCGGTACAGCCCACACCGCCACCCGGCAGTCCCGCCGGACCCGGCCGAGCAGGGCCAAGCCAGCGCGGGGCTAAGGCCGGTGCGGCTCGCAGCCGGGTGACAGCAGGCCGGCGCGGGGAGCAGACGGCTCGGGCTCCAACCAGAGTCAATCCGGGCGGCGCGCGCCCACCCGCGCCCCTGACAGCCGGCCGGGCGCGCTAGTGACACACAATGCCGGCCCCGGCCACGGTGACAACTCACCCAGGAGCGGCGCGGAGACCTCCGTGAGGGCAGCACTCGCAGCTTCCGCGCCGCGGGATCCGCTCCGTCGCTGCGCGAGCCTGCAACCCTTTCGGGTCTCGGCGAGGCCCCGCGTGCCCTTGTCTAGCTTGCGCTGGCTGGCGCTGCGGGAGGAGGAGGCAGGCGAGAGGGAGGGAGGCGGCGAGGCGGTCGCCGGCTTCGGAGAATGGAACGCGGCGGCGGCGGCGCCAGCGTCACTGACCCAGCTGTACTGCGCGGGCGGGGGAGGCCCCGCAGAAGGAGGAGGGGGAAGGGGCGGGGCCAGGCGCGCACGCAACAAGCGCCGGCGTCGTGCCGCCGCGACCGACCCTCGGAGAGGCTCAGCGCGCACGCGCGCCAGCCGGGCCTGCCGCCCAGCGGGAGGCGAGATGGCGATTGGCGGGGCGTGGTGGGGGGGCCTTAAAGGGACAGTCGCTCTGAACTAGTGTGGACCCAATGTGGTAACTACTGGGACTGCGAAGTTTGTAGTGCATTCTCCAGTTCTGGTACGGTTATTATTATTGAGGTGTTATTTTGGATTATTGGATTACTATCATTTGCAAAGAAGTGGGTTGCTCTAGGTTTACAAGACTTTCACGCACGTTGCCTTGTTAGCTCGCCTGACCAATCTCTGAAGCAGGTTATTATCCCCCTATTAAGCAGTACTCCTTAAACTCTGGTGAGCAGCCTACCAACCTCAAAATTGCCTCGAGGGTTGAGTGGGTGTGGAAATAAGGTCTGGGGCCCCACCTCCAGTTATTCGGATTCAATAAAGCTGGGGTCGGCCTCATGCATCTGTTTTAACGAGCATTCCCAAGTGATCTCTCAGGCACATTAAAATAAAAGCACACCGTGGATCTCAAGGTTAAGAAATCTGAAGTTTAGAGCAAAGACTGGCAGAGCCACGGCTGGAACCCCTCCATGCTCCTAGCTTTTTCTTCCCCTCTCGAGCCTTGCCTCCTGGGGCTACTTTCCAGCAAACCCTATGTGAGCAATTTGTGCACAGTTACATCATTTGGTGGTGGCCTCTCACTACAGATGCTTCTTGGGCTTATGTGTTTACAAGGCTCGTGGCCCCTTGATGTTGGGCAATATGACCTTTTAGCTTTTGCCCTGGCCCTTGTACCTTGCCTCTCAGAGGTACTCCATAAATGTTGAGGCGGCACTCCAACTTGGAAAAGCAGTGGCAGAAGCCGCATTACAATCCACACACGTGCCTTCACCGCAGGATCAGGCAGGCCTATCCTCCCAGATGTGTTTTGGTTTCTTCCTCTTTCCCTTGCATGCTGAGGATGAACCCAAGGCCTCATGCATGCTCTGCAAGTGCTCTACCACTGAGCTACACCCCCAGGCCCATAATTTTTATTTTTTTTCTTTTGCCAGATGCCCTTTGGCAAGAATACAACACCTCAAGACCTCTCACCAGGCCTAGTTCTAGAAGGCTTTCGGGCTGTGAATTAAAAGGGTCGGTCCTTGAAGAAGCTCAAACAAGGCAAAACAGGTGCCCTGCCCCTGGCCACACACACATCCCCAAGAGAGCCTTCACCTGGGCCCCACAGCAACCTGTGGCATGTTGCTACCTTTACAATAGAACTATCCTTGCTCTGCCTTCTTTCTTCCTTGCCTTCTTTGGGGAAGATGGACACCCTCCCTTCCTGCTCATTTCCTGCCTCTAGGGGAGCTGCACTGCCCAGACCATCAGTGGGTTGAAAAGCAAGTATCAGAATTGCTTAGCAGCAGAGCTCAGCAAAACCTGTGCCCACGCAGGAACAGCCCCAAGCCAGGACCAATGGGATAAAGAGAAAGGAAGCAAGGGAAAAGGGTAGAAAAAAAACTGAAGAAGACAAACGGAGAGGAGAAAAAAGAGGAAAGGGAAAAAAAGCAGGTATTGACATGCAGGTCAGATCGTCTATGAAAACAGCTAATTCCCTGACTGCTCCAGAGTTTGGCCACTAACAGGTGACCTCATGCAAAACCTGCTACCTCAGACGTTGTAAAATGGCTTCTGAGCCCCTGCACAGCTGCTAATCACTACTTAAAATCCTTCCCTGAAACCCAGGTCCACAGAATGAAATCAAACTCCCCAGCAGGTACTCAGGAAGCTGAGGAAGGAAGATCACAAGTTCAAGGCCAGCCTGGACAACTTAGTGAGACCCTGTCTCAGAAATAAAAAGGGGGACTGGGTATCGCCGTCTTTGTTGCCCACAAAGACGCGATCCCCTGAATGTGTATGCAGCTCTTTATCTTGCGCACCCGTTCGTTTCTCTCCCGTTTCCTCCCGTTTCCTCCCGTTCCTCCCGTTTCCTCCCTCTTCCCGCCCTCAGCATCTGCGTTAGTTAGTGTGTCTCTGTCTGTCTCTCTCTCTTATACCCTCAGTTGACCAATCACAGAACTTCCACGTGAAGCATACCCTCAGTTGACCAATCACAGAACTTCCACGTGAAGCATACACGGGCAAGCATAGGCAAAGGCTTAAAGCACGAACCAGACACACGTGTGGCCAGTTTACAATCAATACCGCCAGGCGCCATCTTAGCCGCCCCATAGAATAGTATAGCAAACAGCTCCCAACACTGG
>JAJEJO010053515.1:0-21251 GCA_020662805.1 Glaucomys volans
GTCCTGTGGCTGACACGAGCAGCTGACCTTGTTCCCCAGAATGGGGCCCCAGTCCTGGATCCTTCCTGAGCATCTGTCATTCACTTTGCAAATGCGGAGCCATGGTCTTGTCTCATGGCCCCAGGACCAGTGAGGGAGAGATGGGGCCTGGAGCCTGTAGTGTCTGGTGTGAGGGCCTCTGTGTTCACGTGGCTGCCAGTCACACCTAATGTGCACGCAGGGCGTCCCTAGGCCCAGAGCATGTGTGCGTGTGGGGGTGGGGAGGTGGCAAGTGTTTGAGGGAGCAGCATGTGCATGCGTACATCTTTTTTCCCAAAGTGTACATGTGCCACCGGGTGTTCGTACATGTGTTTTCCAGTCCACATGTAGTTGGGTATTAGGAGTGTTGGTTCCTCGTGTATGCCATCGTTGTGAACTGGCAGGGGAGGGGGAAGGGGCAGGAGCCTATGGGTAGGTGGGGCCAAATGTGCAAGTCCTTGAGCTGGGAGTGGTCTGAGTTTGTACAGGATGATGACCTTCTGGCCTGGGTTGGCCTCAGTCTGAGTCTTATCCCTGAAGCCCCCATCAGAACTACCTCCCTGCCCCCTTGGGTCCAATCAGCCAAGGCCCCAGCAGGAAAGCTGATTGCCACGGCCCTGCCCAGCCCTGCCCTTCCCAAGCTGATTACATTTTTCTGCTTGTTTCTGCTTTTGTCACTGATTAATCATATCCCTGTCTCCGGGCCTGGGGAGAGGGGATTCAGTGAGCCAGTCCTGGGCCTCTGCACTTCTTGGGTTACTCCAGTAGTACCCACAACCTGCAGAGGAGCCAGTTGCTCCTGCAGCTGTCCATCTATTTGTCTCCCCAGGTGTATGGGCCAGCTGACTGCCTAATAAGACCTGGGGCTGGAGGTGCGAGAGGCCCTAGAAAAGTCCCCACCCCAAAACTCTCCCCTTCCTCCTGTTTCATTGTGCGATAATCCACTGATACAACTGAATGCTTCGAGCTCCTATGGAGTTTCTGATGGAGCAGAGATGGGAGGAAGAAAGAACCCAGCACCTAGAGTCAGGTAGACTCCTGGCTCCTCCATCTGCCTCCTCCTTACCATAGAACTTTAATCATGTCCCTTAACCTCCTAGTCTCAGTTTCCCCACCTGTGAAGTGAGAGTGGCAATGCCACCCTCAGGCAGCAGTGAGAATGAACAAATATAAAATATGACAAATATGAGTGCCTCCTGGCAGTGCCTTCCTGCATCTCTTGAGAGTTTCCTATTAGAATGAACCCCCACCCTGAATATGAATTAATAATTATTATAGCATTGACTATTGATTGAGAGCATGAGCTGCAGTAGCCCTCAGTTTGCTGAGTGCCCAGGCTGCCCTGGCCCAGTCAGCCAGTTGGAAATTGGGCTGAGGGAGGGCTGAGGGGCTGGCAGGAAACCCAGCTCCCAGCAACTCCCTGGGAGGCTGCTGCAGAGCTTGTTGGCACTTGCCTGATGGAGGGGCAGCTCCCCCTGAGTCCTCTGCAGCTCCTGGCTTTGCCACCCCAGTGGGGAATTTTCAAAAGGAAGGGACAGGAAAAGTCCCTGAGTGAATCAAGCACAAATCAAGTGAGCCTCCCTAGGAGCCCTGGCCCTGTGAGTCTGTCCTGAGGGAAGGCCTGGATATCCACGGACACAGGAGCCTCCTCCGAGACTTTGGCCTTGGGCTGTGGCCAAGGGGTCTGACTTTCTGTCTTGGGACTAGGGTACTCCCTGAGGCAGTCTCCTTCCAGACCAAAGGAGCAAGGCCTGCTGGGGAGTATAGCTCTAACCCTGTGATGCTAACCCTCCACTGCTGGGACCATCTCTGTCACCCCAGTTCCCTGGTGGCTCAATCCCTGTCCTCTCCCCTGATGCAAAGTCACAGCCCATGAGGATGACTTTCCATAGAGTGCGGGCTGCTGGTCAGCACCACACTTCCACATGCCACAGATGTACCTGCTCCTTTTTCTGTCTGCCTGGTGGATACATGGGACACGCCCAGGCTGTGCATGTGACCTGTTAGCCCCCATTACCATGCCTTGTCCCCAATTTATAGGCAAGGACATGTCTGTTGAGGGAGCTGAAAGGACAGTTTGGGCTATACAGCCATAGAGGCAGAGCTGGGATTGGAGTCAAATGCAGACACAGGGACTCCAGGGGCCAGACTGGGTCATGCTGATCTCTGTGCTCTTCCAGGCTCAGCTGGAACCCTGCTGCCTCTTGGAACCACTGTTGACCTCTTCAGCCCTCCACTACTGTGTACCAAGATTCACTGGGCAGACCCAGGGTGCCAGGCCCTAGATCCCAGGCCAGAACTCAGAGGATGAAACTGCTTCCACCTGGGGCTTACAGAGCAAGGGTCACAGGGCTGAGCAGTATGACAAGACTGCAGCTCACATGCTCTGCTGACAGGTTGGAGGGATGCACATGTTTTTATAGAGGAACATGGTGGCAGGACTTAAAAAGTCTCTGGACATGAGGTTCAGAGGCAGTGTCATGAGCAGTCAGAGCCCTGCATGGAGAAGCCAGAGCTTTCTGTGTGACCTCTCTGAACCTCAGTTTACTCAACCCATTAAATGGGAACACATGTAGCCCTTAAATGAACAATGACATCCTGAATGTAAAGTGCTCAGTATACAGAATCTGCTGGCTCTTATTACAAATCTGGGGATATCTAGGGGGAGGAACCAGAGTGGGCAAAAGCTCAGAAGTGCAGAAGACCACTCTGAGCTCTGGAGGGCAGGATCTGAGTCTGCATCCCCCAGGTTCCCCATTCCCCATACCTGGCACAGGGCCACACTGAGCTTGGGAAGATGATCTGTAGAATGAATGAGAGAATGAATGAATAAGTGATTGTTCACCCACCCGCCCTCCGGCATGGCAGCCTTGTCCTCTCCTCTATACCTCACGGGAGCAGATGGCATGATTGCAGGGTGTGAATTATGTCTGTCGCTCCCCCATCTGGGGAAGGCGCTGCCGCCATCACACTGCACTCCCTGGGTGCCCACCGGAAGATGTGCAGGCCTTGGGCCTCCCCAGGAAGGGTCTCCGTGGACCTCACCCACTAATCCTTGGCTCAGGGGGCTAGAGACAACAGAAGTGATCCACTGAAACCTGTGACTCTGGGAGTTTCCCCAAGTGGCAGAAAGACAAGAGGAGAAAAGGGGAATTACAGTGTCCAGAGGCCAAACTCCTTCCTCCCAAGACCAGCATAGTCCTTTTCCTCCCTGAGACTGGGATCCTACCCCCTGGACACTGGAACCCTCTCTTCTCAAGACCAGCCCAGGCCCCTCCTAGACCTCTCATCTGACACCCACATCCTCTTGTCACCCATATTCAGCACCAGGGAGAGCTCCCAGCAGAACCCAGGGCCCAGAGGGGTAAGATGAAGTGGTACAGGGGCCTGGAAAGCCAGCCAAGGGGATCAATGAACCCATTGTCCCCAGAGGAGGAAATCAAAGTGGGAGGAGGATAAGCACCAAGTCCAAGGTCATGCCTAGACACTGACTGCAGCCCTTCCTGAACCAAGGGACCTGCTAGGAAAGAAGGTGCTAGGAGATGAGGAGGTACAGGTGGTAGGGAGGGGGGTGTCCAGTGACAGCAGAGGCTCTAGCCTCTGCTCCTTGGCTGGAGAACAATATTGTTCCAAGAACCCGCTGGGGACAGTGTCTGGAGGTGAATAAAATATTCATTGTCCGGGCAAACTCATGCAATCACTTGATGAATAATGGAATTTATAGACTTGCAGATGCAAGCTGGTGCCGAGAGAGGGTGCAGTCCAGAATCTGGGGGCTCCTCTCTGCTCTGATGCCTGCCCTATTCTGGCCACCCTCTCTGAGCCCTCAGCAGTCCAGCTCCTAAAGGGGTGAACAGAAGATCAGGGAACAAATTTCATATGGGGAAACGGTAAAGGGAACAGGGCCTTCAAATTGTTGCTCCTTAAGAAGCAACTTGGGGATGGCAAAAGAGCACTGAAGGTAGAGTGTGATAGGAATAAAGCGTGACTACTATAGCTAGCTCCGTGCCTTGAGTATGGCACCTGTCCTGGCCTCAGTTTTCTCTCCTGTAAAATGGGGTGGATGCGTCCACCACTCAGCCTGCTGTACAGATCTTCTGGGATGATGAAGTTCACAGTGCCAGGCTGCTATCCCTGAACCTGGTCCTTTTGAACCTCCCTCACTGGTCTCTAGAATCCCCTGAGCCCAGGAGTGATCTCACCTGGCTACCCTGAGTGGAGCTGGAAAGCAGGGAGATGTGTGGCCTCAGAAATGGAGAAACTTCTGAGCCTCCAGGCAGGTTTGACATCCATAACTAGAAAACAAAAACAAAAACCGTCCATCCAGGCACACAGTTCCTTCTCTGAGATTCTGCTCCCATTGGTTTTGCTATGCTGGGAATTGAACCCAGGATCTCACATACACTAGGAAAGCACTCTAACACTGAACTATATCCCCCAGCCCTTTTTACATTTTTAATTTTGAGATAGAGTTTCACTAAGTTGCTCAGGCTGACCTCCAGCTTGGCGATTCTCGTCCATCAGCCTCCCAAGTAGCTGAAATTACAAGGCCATTCTTTTTTTTTTTTTTTTATACCAGGAACTGAACCCAGAGGTGCTCAACCACTGAACCACATCCACAGCCCTTTCTTATTTTTTGTTTCAAGACAGGGTCTCACTAAGTTGCTTAGGGCCTCTCTAAGTTGCTGAGGCTGGCTTTGAACTTTCAATCCTCCCTCCTCAGCCTCCATAGCCACTGGGATTATGGGTGCCACTGCACCCAGCCAAGATCATTCTTAATAAGCTCCCTAGGAGCATCCAGAGGCAGCCAGGGCAAGAACCCATGCTGTAGAGAAAGAGGGCCTGCAGGGATGGGAACTGAGGCTGGGCAGAGGTGAGAGGAACTTGCCTAAGAAACAACAGAGATCCTTGTCCCTGATGTTTTCTAGGCCTTAGTCTTTCCCTCTGGGAAGTGGGAGCCTACATCTTGGGCCTGGTCAGGCTGCAGGACGGGAGGCTGCCCCAGGGATCAGGACCCTGAACAGATGGGATGGGGACCATGGTTACCACTGCCCTGGTCCTTGCTCCAGGCTCACTTCCTGAGTGACAGCTGTGGCAGCTGGTAAGAGATGAGGCGCGAGACGGCTCTTAATTGCTCTGGGCTCCCTAGATTCCTGCCATAGTCTGTTGCCTCTGATGAGAAGCTGGATGTACTGCCCAGGTCAGCTGCTCCCCCAAGGGACACCCCATCTCCAGCCAGCCCAGGCGCCACAGGCTGGAGTGATGGGTTGCCTCTCCTGGCCAGGATCTCAACACCCTGGATCAGGGTGAGCCTGGAGGCCCCCTCCTCTCTAGATCTCTTTGTGTGACATAAAGGGCTTGTGTGTAAGCTCAGAGGTTGAAAAGTGCAGAACCGTGAGGTGGGCTGTGTGGCCCCATGTGGCACATCCTGCTCACACTGGTGGCCACATCTTCTGGACAAGTCGTTGGACCTCAGATTCTGGGAACCTCCCTAGGGAATAAGGGAACCTGTAACCCGTTTCTCAGAGTGAGCATGGAAAGAATAAGGCACAAAGGCACTGAACCCAGGGTCCAGGACAGCACGAACAAACCAGCAGTGTCTCCCGATGCCACAGACCCCTGCCCTCAGCACACCTCCTTAGACTAGGTTTTCAAGTTGGCTGCCTTCCCAGTTCCAGCTGACCAGACTCCCCCACTGTGGGCCCTGCCCCTCTTGTGTTCTAGAAGCACCTCCTGGGGTGGAGTGCATGAGACTGAACTTTCCAAACTCTTTTTCAAAGGGACCTGCCTCCAGGATGCAGCCTGTCTGTACAGCACCAGGGACAGGGAGCTCAGCCCTCCAGAGGCAGTGGCCAGTACTGGTCAGGTCCCTGGGGTTTGCTTGCCTTTGTGCTCAAAGTTCTCTTTGAGACCAAGCACTGAGGGCCTCTAAAGGGGCACCTGCTTGTCACCTGGGAGAGGGATAGTGCTAACCTGTGCCTGTTCATCAAGTGACACCTCCCCTCCATGCTGTGGGACATCGTGTGAGGTTGGCACCTTGAGCCTGTGGGTAGATAGGAGGAGGGACAGGAGGAGTGGGGGACAGGCTTTCAGATGAGGAATCTCCACTTTTAAATTTTTATCTTTAATTTTTTTGTTTTTTTTTTTTTTTTTTTGTACAGGGGATTGAACCCAAGGGCACTTAACCACTGAACTATATCCCCAGACCCTTTTTTTTTTTTAATACATTTAGTTGTAGATGGACACATAGATTTATTTTGTTTTATGTGGTGCTGGGGATCGAACCCAGTGCCTCACCATGCTAGGCAAGTGCTCTACCATTGAACCACAATCCCAGCAGCCCCAGTCCTTTTAAATATTTTATTAGAGACAGGGTCTTGCTGAGTTGCTCAGGGCCTCACAAATTGCTGAAGCTGGCTTTGAACTCATGACCCTTTCCTCAGTCTCCTGAGCCACTGGGATTACAGGCATGTGCCACCGTGCCCCAGGAATCTCTGAGACTTCTCATCCTAGGGCTCAGTTGCTTAGATTAACCTGGCACTGAGACTGGGACATAGGATGGATAGTTTTGTCCATGGGGAATGCAGGAGAGGTCTGGGGCTGGGGACACTGCCCAGGGAGGGGCTAGGCTTGGGGAGCTCCTCAGCCCCTGCCACCACCAATTCTATAGAGAACTGGGCTATAATCCTTTGAAGTCGTCAGGGACTCAGATTGGGGTGTCAGGGGTGGTGGATGGAGGAATGTCCTCTGGGACTAAGCTAGGCCCATGTCTCTGGCCAGCCCCCAGCCTGAGGGTCCAATAATGGGCCTTAATGCCGGCAATGCCCAGGTCATGTACAGCCTAAGTGATGATAAAATCGACAGCAGTTTAATTGGTAATTTTAATCCTGGACAGAACAGTAATGGCGTTACTAATTGGATCGTTAGAGGTTTGTGCTTTATGACTATGTAATTAGAGAAGCTGTGGGGGGCCAGGGTAAACTGGGGAGCCATGAGGGGCCAGGGGCAGGGGCCTTTCCTAGGCTAGCTGGGTCACTGCTAGGACCTTCCAAGCTAGGGCTTTGGGGTGGCTGGGGGAGGGAGGCTTGGCCAGGGGTCTGCACGCAGCCCCTTCCAGGTCCAGGTCCCATTCCATTGGAAGGAGGAGAGCCTTGAAGAGCAGCACACAGGGACCCCAACACTCATGGCCCAGTCCTGTAGAGAACAGGGGCAGAGGGTCCCCCAAGATCAGGCTCTCTCTGTGTCCACTGGGCTCAACATGGCTCTATGCAGCCTCACCTGTGGGCTTTCCTCATGTGGCATCCAGTGTCCCTGCCCGCACAAGGGAACCCCAGTCCTGTGCCCTCTCACCTGTGGCTTCCAGGACTCAGGGCAACCACACAGCACCTTTTTTTTTTTTTTTTTTTTTTGTAGTACTGGCATTGAACCCAGGGCCTTGCCTATATATCAGGCAAGCACTGTACCCTGAGCTACATCTCCAGTCCCCAAATGTCTTCATTTTATAATAAGAAGGATCCTTAAGTCCCCCTACCCCAGTTGCTTTCTGCAAGGTGAAACCGAGGTGCAGGGGGCAGGGGTACGATACCCTGTGGTTCCACAGCTGGTCTCCTACTGCAAGTGTAAGGCACACTCTCGCCCTGGACCCCCAACCCGTGGGCACTCCCACATGCCATCTGCACTCACGTGAGGGGGCATATAGGCTGACCTTCCAGGGCCTGGAGAGGGGCTGGGGTCCTGGCTCAGGGGGCAGCCATGAAGTGCCTCGTGGAGGGGTAGGTTGGATGGAGTTCATAGGGCTAGAACTGTACTTGGCACTCGATAAATATATGTTGGATTGATTAATAAAAGACAATAAAGGAAAGAAGAGGAAGGAATGAGGGAAGACAGACCAGGGCAGAGGACACCCGTAACATGCCCAATCCAGTGGTCCTCCAGGACCCTCCCATTGACCTTCTAGCATCTACCATTGGTCACCTAATCTGCCCAATCACTCCCTAAACTCTGGGAGGGTGCCCTTCCAGTCATCCCACCTTTATTCCAAGGAAAAGCCCCTACAGGGGCCCACAGTACCTCCTTCCCCACCTCCTCACCTCATTCCCCACTGTTCCAGCTCCCTTACCTGGCACCTCATGGCTGAGTACCAGGTACCTTCCTGGCCCTGGGCCTTTGTACTTGCTGTGTCCAGGAATGCTCTCCCCCCCACCCCAGATACCTCCATGGGTCACTCTTTTGTGTCTTTACTCAAAAAGACACCTTCCTAATGGACCTTCTCTGGCCACCCTAGCTTTAAATCAGACAAACAAAGATGAATAATGCCTCCTCTCCAAAGGCTGCTTTATTGGCCTGGTTTGCATTTACCACATGGTAATACAGCCGACTCGCCTTTCTTGCCTGGTGCTGGGTTGTTCACAGCCAATCTCTAGCACCATGACATACAGCAAGGGCCTGTACATGATCGTTGACCAAATCAAGAACTGGAGGTTCCTCACAGAAGCAGCCCCGGGAGATGAGGGCAGGTGGTGGGGGTGTGAAGAAAACAGGAGGCTGCCATGGGGCCAGGGTCGTGACAGGACGCCTCGGCTGTGGGCCCTTTCCTTCCGGCTGACCTGGCTTCCGCCCCCCAGCAGCAGCTCGGTCAGGAGATGATGCCCCAGCGACCTGCATCAGCAGATTACTTGGGGAGGCGGTGGTGGGGGAGATAAAAATCTCTGTCCTCCTGCCAAATGCTGCAGAGCCGCACCACCTCTGTCCCCTCCACTTACAAGGCCATCAACCTGACCTCACTCCCCTTCAGCCAGGTCACCCTGGGGGCCTCCAATTGCCTCATTCATATTCCCCCTGTGGGGTGGCCTGTGGGACCCCAAGAAGACCCTTCCCTGCTGGGCCTAGATCCCCACTCACAGGCAAATGACAGTGTTAAAGCCCACCATCAACCCTGAGGTGGGTGGCACCAGAGCACAGCGACACCCTGCCCAGCCGCCTGGCCCTGCGCCTCGGCGTGGCCAGGTGATGTATGGCCACTAGCACAGCCAGGAAGTGACAGAGATGGATGGGCAGTGCTGGGGGCAGGCTCAGAGCCAGGTGCTGCTTGCAGGGGGTGGGGAGGTGCCTGGCTCCGGAGAAAGCCTTTCCGGGAACGTCACCTCCCTGACCGAGGGCAGGAGATGTCTTGGGCATGGCTCCCACACTCTGACCCTGAGTACGGGGCAGTGCCGGGAGCTGGGAGCTCTTGCCCCTTTATGGGATCTCTCCAGGCCTCAGTTTTCTCATCTGCAAAATGACCAAGAAGCACCCACTGGGAGGCAGCACTGGAGATCCACGGGAAGCCCTCCACAGCCCCCAGACACAAGCGTGATCTGCCCCTCCAACCCTGGTAGGCCCGTCCTACAATCCTGCTCCTGCCTCCCCACCTGACCCTCTTCTCTTTCCCTCTCTTGGCTTACAAGAAAAATCACAGAGCCAGACAAGGATGGGACCTCCAAAAGTTTCTAGTTTGCCCTTCCTCCCCATTTTCCAGAATGGAAAACAGGTCATGGGGAGGTCTAGGGAGACCTCTCAGGGTCAGTCTTGAAAGAAGCCCCCTCCCCACCATGGATGTGGGAGGGTGGCGAGTGGCAGCTGCCTCCACTGCTCAGCAGGTAGGGAAGGACAGGCAGGACAGGCTGAGCACAGGGAAGGGGGCTGGGGGCCAGTGCAGCTGCTGCGGCCGAGTCAAGATGCGCCAGACGCCTCCGTGGGCTCTGTCTGCATCCAAGGAGACCAGGACACTGGGCGGACGGACACTGTGTCCTTGCAGGCTGGGCCTGGAGGAGGGATGGGAAATGGGGGGGTCATTCTGGGAACCGGGGCCGCCTGCAAGGCTGGGCGGTGTCTCCTGTTGTCTGCTTACCTGCCCCGCTCCCCTGAGGAAACTGGACCCCACGTGGGGCCTCCGGTGGCTGTGGGCATATGACAGGATGCTCTCGCTCAGGTCTGTCGGTGCAGATGTGTGCCTCAGGAGCTGGGTGTGTGTGCACATGTACGTTCGTACTCACTGGATGCTCAGTACATGTGTCCACTCAGGGACTGACATCTGCCTGGAGAACCCAGAGCCAGGACAGAGCAGGAGCCCAGTCAGGGCAGACACACGTGTGTCAGTGGCAAGGGAGAACGCGTGGCACTCAGTCTACGTGTGCAGGGTTCAGTGCACACACCTGGTGGGTGTGGTGGCATGTTCACTCAGGACCCATCTTCAGGCCCTGCTCCACCTCAGCCTCAGTCAAGGGGACTAGGAGCAG
Source organism: Glaucomys volans (assembly GCA_020662805.1). Classification (NCBI taxonomy): domain Eukaryota; kingdom Metazoa; phylum Chordata; class Mammalia; order Rodentia; family Sciuridae; genus Glaucomys; species Glaucomys volans. The sequence continues at coordinate 10,296 of JAJEJO010053515.1, forward strand.
CTCCCATTGTCAGATGGGGAAACTGAGAGCAGCTCAGACTAGAAAATGTCCCAGCAACGTAGGAGGCAGGGTTGACCCTAATATGGGCTCTTCAGCAGAGCACACTCTGGAACAAGGCCCTGGGACCTGAGTCTTGCTTTGTCCTGTGGGCAGGGACTGTGGAGCTGCAGACTTGAACGGAGCCTCTGGGGTCTCTTGGAGCAGCCTCCTGCTCAGGACCAATAGGCAGCACCTTTGCAGGGGGCAGGGGTACCCCATCTGGAGGATTCCCTCTCCAAGCCTCAATTTCCTCACCTGTAGAATGGAGCCCCCCAGCCCACTCCTTCCAGCTCCCTGCCGGGAAGGGCTGATGAAGCCCCTGTGACACAGCCCTTCCAATGAAACAGGGCTGGGGACACAAGTTCACCTCAGGGACGAGGCAGGGGTCCCAGTCACACGAAGGTGTACCCTGCACAGTTTCTCTTGCTGGCCCGCTGGTCTGGGAGAAGAGATGAGCCCGAGGTGGAGGGAAACGGGGAGTGAAGGGATCCAAGGCAGGGCGGCAGGCCTTCCGGTTCAGTTAGTGGAAAGATTTGTCATTTTAATGAGGTGATATTTCTTGCCTGGCTCCTGTCCGTGGCAGCGCGAAGGGGACAGCTGCCTCCAGGAATGAGGAGCTGCTGGGGCTGCTGGGGTTGCTGGGGCTGCTGGGGCTGCTGGGGCTGTCTTCAGGCTCCTGAGGCTGTCTGGCTGAGGAGGAGGGGGGCCTGGACTCTCGGGTTCCAGCCCAGCTCTGCTTCTCCCTCCCTACATGACCTTGAGGAAGTCTTTCCCTATATCTGAGCCTCAATTTCCTCATGTTTAAAATGGAACTAATGCCATGGTGCACACCTGTAATCCCAGCAACTCGGGAGGCTGAGCAGGAAGATAGCAAGTTTGAAGTCAACTTGGGCAACTTAGTGAGAACCTATCCAAAATAAAAAAACAAAAAGGTGGTAGAGTGGTAGAGTGCCCAAGTTCAACCCCCGGTACTGAAAATAATTAATTAAAAATTCTAACTAAATTGGGCTAATCTACCACCCCCTGCTTTGGGCATTGGTCACTTTCTCATTTCATCTTTCTCATTCCTTGTCCCCTTCCCCAGCCCACCACCACCACCATGCCCTTATCACAGGTGCATGAGCCCACCACCCTTTCTCACTTTTGGGACTTAGTAAGAATGGCTCTGTCTGCCTAACTCAGATCCGTAACCCTAGTCCCTCAGCTCTCACTGCCACCTTCCATTTGCCTTGTGATCACACCTGTCATATCTAGAGGGTGACGGCAGTTATCCTAGCCGTTTGGCTCATTGCTGTGGTCCAGCACCTTGTGGGCCCTGGATGAATATGTTTGTTGAATGAATGATCGAGCAGCGGCAGGCCTGCCCTCCTGACCTTGGAGAGCAGCGTCCAGGGTGCTATGGCAGCAATAGCAAGGGTGGTCTGGTGGGCGGCCCATCCATCAGCCTGGTGCCGTGCCTGACCAGATGGAGCTGAGCCCCTGGGGAGAGGGAGAGGAAGAGAAGATGCATCACCTTACGGTGGGCTGGCAGGCGTGTGGGCCTGCCGGTCCTGCCCGCCACAGGATCCTCATCCATCATGCCGTCTCTGGGATGCTGCAAGGAGTCAAGCAGGCGTGGCCTCTCCACCAGGCTCCTCTGGGTGGAACCTTCAGAAGACTGCAGCTCTCTAGTGCAAAGGGGAAACTGAGGCCTGGGGGGACAGCATGGGTTAAAAGCAGGGACTCTGGGACCAGACCAACTGGCATTTGAGTGATAGCTCTGAGTGAGTCTCTGGGGGCTTGGAGCCCATTTCTTCTGTAAAATTGGTACACGCAGCAGTGTCCCCTCACCTGAAAGAAGAAGATTCACAGAAATAGGCCTAGTGCCTGGTACTCGATAGTGCTTAAGACAGGCCAGCTTAAGGTCATGCCCTCCACCTAGCCCCCCTGCTCCTCAGGCTGATGGAAGGAGGAAGGGGTGGCTGTAGGGTCAGGGCCAGTGGATTCAGGCAGGATTGCTTATCTACCTGGGTCACTGGGGGAAGGAGACTTTGAAAAATGTTCCTCCCTCCCCGCCAGAGATGCTGGGGGAAGGGGTGGCTGAGTGATGACCCGGCCCTCGGTGGTGATCACAGCTCAGCTGGCCTGACCAGCTGGCCTGGGGGACATGGGGCACCTGTTTCCCAGCCCCCACACCCATTTGCTGGGAAGTCAACACCTCCTCTCTCCTCGTCAGCCTTCTAATTATAAAAACAAGTTCTTCCTGAGCCTATATTTCACCTGAATTGCCCAAAAGCCTAGGGAGTGGACCGAGACCCTCTGGTACTGGGATTCTAACCCCACCAACTGGGATTCATTTGTTCACTCAGCAAATATATATTGGGCACCTACTATGTGGCAGGCTCTGAGGTGGGCACAGGGAGGACCAGACAAGCAGGCTCAGGCCACCTGCTTGCCCCGGGCACTCGGGGTGTTACAGGTGGATCTGGTCTCAGTGCTGCATCCTGCCTGAGCCTGCCAGATAAATGAGAGTGTTACGGGATGTCATCCCTTCTGGTGGCAGGGCTGCCTGGCAGTTATGGGCGCTTGCTCGGTGCCAGGCGCTGTGCAAGCACTTTACGGGCATCATTTCATTTACTCATCCAAGGCAGACATCCGTGACCCCGTTTTCCAGCTGAGCAAACTGGAGCTCAAAGAGGTGAACTGACCACTTGCTTGGGGTCCCCCAGGTGGGGGGACAGAGCAGCACTGCCCCCCTGAAGTGTGCTCTTTCCTTTCAACCAGGGAGCACTAATGCCCCATGTCCCTTGCTCCTCCCCTGCTGTGGGGTGAGAGCCAGGTTCCTCCAGAATGCCACCCTCCTCTGGATAGCCCAGGTCAGGTTGTTGGGCTTGTCCCCACTGCTAAGCCCCTCAAAGGGGTGATGTGAAAGAAAGGAGATGACTCTAGTCCCATGGGCTCTAACTGGGGCCTCAGGGGTTCTTTCTGACCCGAGGAGGAGTTGCAGTGAGCCCAGGCTCCGGGCAGGGTGGGTTTCATATTTCAGCTCCAAGAAGTCACGTGGCCTCCCTGAACCTCAGTTTCCTCCTCTGTCACACACAAGAGCCTGTCTGTCCTCTGTTGCACAGGGCTCTCCTCGGGGGTCCCCTCATGATGCCACAGGGTAAGGTCCTAAGCAGGAGGAACTGCCACTTCTTGGGCCCTGGTGTGCAACAACAGGCCCTTCCCAGGGTGGCCGTGAGGACTAAGGAGCTCTGTATGCCAAGGCCAACACAGGTGACTGTTACTTTCATCATTTTCAGTTTTCTCAGGGCCTGACCAGGCCAGGTGTTCAGGAGACACCATAGCCCTGTTCCCCAGGCTGGGATGGGGACAGGGCCCAGTGCTCCCTGATCCAGGCAGGTAGGGCTGGATTGGCTTGGAGGAGCTGGAGAACTCTGGGAAGGGGCTCCGTCTACTCCTAGCTACCCAGTGGAGCAGAGCCAGCTCTAATGAAGTGAGCTAGCCCCAGGCCGCACTGATTTCACGACTCGGTGGCCACTTCCCAGCTGGTAAATGTCACTGGAGAGCGCAGCAGAGGCACCTGGCATTGGCCCAATAGAGGGTGGGGGGTGGGAGGGCTGCTAGAGGGGCTGGGGATGCCCAGGGAATGCTGATGCTGAGCCAGAGCCCCCAGAACCTCTGGACTCCCTCACCAATCCCCCAGGAGGGGTGGTGTCCAATTGGCTGAAGCTGTGTCACCTACTTGGTGACATTTGCAACTGCCAGCTCCAATCCTGCTGTTCACCTCCAATAACCGGAAGCTCAGGGCTAGTAGGCTTCCCCCAGGTGGCCACATCTGCCCTTTCTTCACAGGGGAGGGGGTTCAGGGTGATCCAGAGGACACAGCTGCTCTAGGTCCATAGGGGAGAGGTGGAGCTGTGTGGGAACCTTCTGGCCCAGCCCTCCCCACCCTGAGCTGTCTCCTTTGATAACTGATCCAGGACAAGTTAATAGTAAATAGCTATAACCACACAGCGGCCGGCCTTGTTTAATAAACTCTCGCTGCGGCAGGCAGTGGCTCAGAATCCGGTCTCCATGATCTCGTTTAACCCCAGGATGACCCTGTGGTGGATTCTGAACTGACTCCATTGTTGGACAGAGAGATGTGAAGCTGGGAGGCTAAGCCCTCAACTCTGAGCAGCCCTGGGGGTTGGACCCCTCCTCACCTTCAGTCCTCACGGGGCCCCTCCTCTGCCCGCTCCCCACCCTGGTTTGCCCTGGCTCATCCTCCCCCTCTTCAGCTTGTGGGTCCTCAGGAGGCGGGTGAGGGGCAGTCTGAGGCCATTCCTGTTAAGTGACTTACATTGAACAGAGGAGCTCAGGGAGGGAAGTGGGGCCTCCAGAAAGACTTGGAGGCAAGAGGCAGGCCATCTTGGAGGGGAGCACAGGGAAGGCCAGAGGCATTCACCCCCCACGTGCCCCTACCGTCCCCCTTTTTTTTCTGGAATCCTGATCTCTAGATTTGAGACCAGCAAACCGCCCATCCCCGACTCAACATTCCCTGGGCCCATGTGTGCACCCTAAGTCAATCGGATGTGCTCCTGCCTGGACAGGATGTGGGGGTGGCTGACATTAGTCCTGCTGCTGAGGACTGGGAGGAGCACCTCGGGGCAGAAGCACAGCAGTCTGAGTGGCACTCCGATGGGTCACTGTGATACCCACATGGAGACCTCGATGGGGCTCAGCCTAGTGACTGCTTTCTGTTATCACAGCTCCAGACCCCTGGCATCTCCTTCCCACCCCTCCCCTGCCCAAGAAGTTCCTCAAGGTACTCAACTCCCTACACCATGCCCAGCGATGAATGCCACAGCACGGCTTGGGGGATGCTGTGGAGTATGGGAGACACCTTGGGCAGGGGCTGGGACTGCCCCAGGAGCCCTGAGGGTGCCCAGAGAGGCAGCTCACAGCCTACCTTCACCTGGAAGACCCTCTCTGCTGGGAGCTGTCCCCTTGTCCTGCTTCTTGGAATTTCCAGGGACCTTCCTATATGGCTTGGGGAGCCCTGGCATCCCTGGCCACTGTCTTCCTTCCATGGGAAAAGAGGAGGGAGGAGAGAAAAGCCGTATTAATAAAAGAATAGGATACTGCGACTAACGCCCGTGGTGTGTGCCGCTCAGAATAGCAATGTGCTTTCTCAAGGCAAACAGAACTCCCCAGGTGTTAATGCAAATTCACTCCAGTTAAGATGAAAGAGGGTTGTTTCCCCTTTGCTGGTTAATATGAAGGACTTAATAGATTCAGCCTCAGGAGCTGGGGATCTCAGGCTGGGAGCGGAAGGCTGGGAGGAGAAATGGGGGAGGGATGGGGCATGGGCAAAGGAAAGGACGTCCCCATGGATTTCAGGGCAGAGCGACTGTCATAGCAGACCCTGCCAACGCTGCATGCGGCTCCTGCCACCCCCACCCTGTGCCGGGACTTGACAGAAACTGAGACTACTGCTCAGGAGGAGGGGGTAGGGAAGCCCAGAGTGGCCATGCCAACCCCCTGCCCTGGCACCTTCCTATTAAGCCAGGGGCTGGTGCCACCAGGGACCTTCCCCAATTTGTGCCAGAGGAACTTAGGGCTAGAAGAAAGAATGGGACTCGGGGGACTGCTAACACAGGCCCCAGGCTGACTGTTTCTGAAAGGCACCTGGTCTAGTTCAGCTCGTGGTTGAGGCTGTAGGCAACCCTGTGGGGTCCTGGGCTGGTAACCCATTTTTGGTTTCCTAGAGGGTGACACTGGTTTAAGAGGAACTGGGGAGACCAGACTGTGGAGTTGGAACTTAGGGGGCCTCAGAGATCTTGTGCTTCAAACTTCATTTTCTACCACCGAGGCATGGAAGTTCAGAGGGCAAAATGGACTTAATCAAGGCTACACAATTGAAGCAGAGAACTGGGGGAACCAGAACCTCCTGTGGCCAGTTCCTCCTGAAGCATGAGCTGAAGGGGCAATAGGATGCCTTGCCGGTCATGGGGCCCTTTCTTCCAGCATGGAGCCCCTCTCCAGCCTGGGGCTCTGGGGTTAAGCTGGGCATCACATATGCCTCTCTGAGCATTATCCTCTCCTGAAAAAGTTGCAGGACCCCAGCAAGGGAAGGCTGTGATGGGAGAGGAGCAAGACTGTGTGTGGCTTGGCTATAGCAGATATGCACGAGGGACAGGGCAAGGTGTCTCCTGGGCTCTGCTGGGGACAAAGGGAGACTTGGGGGCTGGGCCCCCATTGACTCTTTGGAATTTAACTTCTCGCTCTCCGGGTAAATGGCAGAGCAGGTGCCTGCCACAGACACCTCCACAGCCTCCTTCGCTTTTGTTTACTGACTTAATTCCTCCAGATCAAAGGCTGCCCCTTCCTCCCCAGAGGAGGCAGGCGGGGGAATTACATTATTTATATTGGAAATGGGCAAGGCTCCACGGGGACTTCTTCCTTATGCCTGATAAGAGAAAATTAGGTCACCGCTGTGCCTCCCTGGTGTCTGCAGTTGGGTTTTACAGCCCAGGTACCCAGGGGCGTAGGGAAGAGCTCCGTGTGCAGAGTTGAATGCGGCCCACCCAGCTCCTCTCTCGTCCTGAACTTCCAGTAAATTATTGACCCAAGCAGAGGGTATTAATGTGACAAAACAAGAACATCCTTCCCAGGCAGCCCCAGTCTAGGGTTATCTATCATCTCCTGGACTTTGCAGCTGGCACTGGGCAAACAGCGAGGACAAACAGGCCAGATGCAGGTTCATTAAGCTCCAGGGACAAGTGGTGGGTGGGAACCCTCATGGGGACCTAGTCCTCCTGAGCTGTCACATCTTCTGGTCACCATGGCTCTTTTCTCTGCTTCCTTCTACCCGTGATCCCAAAAGGGAGTTTTCAGAGACGACCACAGCTCAGAATGGAGACGTGTGTCTAAACACTGTACTTAGAGGTTTCCAGTATTATTAATCCCCATGAAACCTTCTAAAATTCCCATTTTACAGATGAAATAACTGCAGTGCTCAAAGGTTAGCTACTTTCTTAGACTCAAAAGGCTGGTAAGTGGTCAAGCAGGGATTTGAACCTGTACTTGTCTGAATTCCAAATCCAGGAGGACTCTGAGCCCCTGGGCTGGGCCAGGCCATTTCCCCAGCTTATCCATGGATGGTGGTGGAGTTCATGTTTCTTCATGCTAACTGCCTGTCACTTATAAATAATGACAATGCTGCTACACATCCACACCCTCTTTTTCTTAGAAATCAGAGTATTTTTTGCTTCTGTTCTTCATGTTTTTCTGGCAACATCCCCAAGATACCCAGAGGCACCATTGTCAACCGTCTTTACTGAGGGGGCAGAGCGTGGTCCTGAGGGAGGCAGGGCCAGGTCTCCACCTCGGCTGAGAGCAGGGCAGCTCGGAGCTGCTTAGTGGAGTGGACGGCTGAGCAGCCTCGTGGGGCTCCCACTGCGGAGTTCTCAGGAGGTGTCTTGATTTCAACTCAGAGGCAACATGCCAGGCGCTATTCTGAGGCCACCAGCGCAGTGAGAAATGGGCATTGAGTGGAAACCGGGAGAGGACACGGTGGGGATCCGCTCTGAGTCAGATAGAGTCCTTGCCGTGCTGATAAACGGCCCTGTAATTTGTCGGAGCTGCCCTGTCGCTGCTTCAAGGGCCGCCAGGGCTGTCTCCCTGCAAGCGAACTGCGGTCTCCCTACCAGGGCTGGGACTGCGGCCGCAGGATCCTGCCATAATGCAGTAATGACAGGCTGCCAGGGAGCCCCGCACGGCTGGGAGGGGAGGGGAGCCCTTGGCCTCTCTCCCTGGAGGAGAGTAGGCTGCCTGGGCTGTCTGAGAGGGAGACGGGGATATGCAGACGCTTGTCTTTCTCTTCCCCAGACAGCGAGATTGGATTAGACACAGTCGCAGCAATCTTCTCCCAGTACCTTTCCCCCCAGAGTTGGGCTGCCAGCTCTTCATTACACGTGGGTGGCTCCTTATCCTCCCCTCCACAGGAAGGCTTCTGGGGCAGGCAGCCCTGGGGAACAGCTGCCAGGCACTCCCCACTCAGGCGAGGCCCAAGGCAAAGGAGGAAGCGCTGGCAGGGAGGTCAGAATGATCCACTGGGGGATCCCGGGGGGCCCAGCTGCAAATGCCACAAAGAAGCACTGAGGTCTGGCCAGCTGCTTTGCGTTTAGAGCATGATCATAACCAACTGAAACACCAGCAGAGCTCAACTGGTTTCAACACCAAAATACCTGGCGGTGTTTGTTAATTCCGACCCTGCTTAATGGGGTCGTTGGGATCTCCGTGTAAGCATCTTTTGAGGATCAGGACTGTCTTTCTTAAAAAAGGTTAGGCGAAAGTATTGTCAGGACAACTTAAAATAACCAGTATGTACAAAGTTCTTTCTTTGGTTTGACTACCAAGAAATCAGACCACCTCCACTTATTAAAAATGACAATTTACATCTGAGGAATAAAGCTTTACATTATTAGTTATCTAGTAAAAGATACTGTATGTATTAAAACCTAACAAAATATTGCTAAGTTTTACAATTCTCTAATTTTACATGTTTCCAAAATATATTTTAAAAACTAGTGATATTTCCAAAATATATTTAAAAACTAATAATATTTACCAAGGACATTTTTGGGGAATTTTTTGTATGCAGTCAGGTATTGTTTAAACAAGGAGACACAGTCTAGGAAATGTATGATTGGGTGACTGTCATTATGTGATCATAGTGTACTCACACAAAGACATCACTAGACCATATAACCTTATGGGACCACTGTTGAATATGTGGTCTGTCATTGACCACACTGTTAGGTGCCATGTGTGTGTATTTTGATGGGCTATTTTCCTTAGTTTGAATGGTTAAAACATGAAGTGTATTCTTAAACATGACAGGTAGGTCCCCTCAAAATCCCGATAACCACATTAGCCACGTGGCTCTCTTATTTTAGGCTGCAGTGATTTGGAGAGTTATCCTATGGTAGCTCTGGTCTTAATAACAGACATTTGTTGATTAAAAAAAAAATAGAGGCCAGGCGTGGTGGCGCACATCTGTCATCCCAGCAGCTTGGGAGCTGAGGCAGGAGGATCGCGGGTTCAAACTCAGCCTCAGCAAAAGCGAGGCGCTAAGCAACTCAGTGAGACCATATCCCGAAATAAAATATAAAATAGGGCTGGGGAGGTGACTCAGTGGCTGAGTGCCCCTGAATTCAATCCCTGGTACCCATCCCCTGCAAAAAAAGAAACAAAACAAAAAAGCTCTGCATGCACTAGTGGTTCCCAAATTCAAGTGCAAATGTCGGGTAGCCCCGTAACAGGAGCCAAGCCTCTATTGCCCTATAGTTGGTGCCTGGGTCCTCATGGCTCTGCATGTCCCCCACTTTCCAGAGCTCAGAATGGGGAACCCTAGAAGCAGAAGTGCCTAGAAGGACCACCTACTCCAATGTCCTAGTTCTCAGGTCTGGAGTCAGGGCAGGCCGGGCCCATGGAGGCCCTTTCCACACCTCAGTGTGACCCACAGGAAGACTCCTGAGGTGAAGGTGTTATCAAGGATGTTGCCATGAGCACAGATGGAGGTGATTCCTTGCCTTCAAAGAAAAGAAGCCAGAGGTGAAGTCCAGGCAGTTGGGGAGGGCAGGAGGCCCTTGTCCTCATGGAACTACAGAAGCAGGCCCCACCGCCCAGCCCTAGGGTTGCCACCTCAACAGTGTGGCAAGCCAACTGAGGAAGCCCATGACAAACTGTTAGAGCTTAGAATTTTTATTAAAACAATCACTTAAATTACAACAGTCCCCAGAACAGAAAATAGCCTTCCATGGTCTGGACCTGACAGGAGGCGTGAGTCAGGCCCTACAGGAAGAAGTGCCACTTGACGTCTCTGAAAATGGATGCAGCGTCCCTGGAATCCCAAGAGGGCCGGCATGGCCCCAGGGCCACTATGAGAGGCTGAATCCTTGCCAAGGCTGCTCCGCCAGGGGCTGTGAGGCCCCAGTCCTGTCAGGGAGGAACACTTAGTCACTGTCACTGGTTGTCAGCCTCTGGACTTTTGAAAAAGAGAGGGAGAGCAAGAAACCTGTCCCCAAGATGACAAAACACAGTCACTCACGAAATGTTATGTAATGCCACAGGGCGTTGTCTAGCAGGGTCTGGCCGGTGTGTGAATGATGGAGGGGTGACCAGGGGTCAGAGTGCTGCTATGGCTGAGGGGGAACTCAACCAAACATGTGCTAACAGCGATGGGCCAAGAGAGTGGCCCCACAGAGAGGCCTGATGTGGTTGGTGACTTCATGACTACTTTCAGTATTGGTGGTGCTTCTGCCTAAGAGCCACCAGAAGCTCTGGTAATGAAATAATTACAGCCAGGGCCCTGTTCTCTATGAACCTCAGAGACTGCCTTACTTGACAAGCTCCCATGCTCTAAAGCAACGCTCACCACAGCTAGGTGTGGTGGCACATGTCTGTAACCCCAGAGATGGGAAGCTGAGGCAGAAGGATCACAAGTTCAAGGTCAGTCTTGGCAACTTAGCAAGACCCTGTCTCAAAAGAAAAACAAACAAAAAAGGACAAAAATCCTAGCAGTTCAGGAGGCTGAGGCAGGAGGATCTCGAGTTCAAAGCCAGCCTCAGCAAAAGCGAGGCCCTAAGCAACTCAGACCCTGTCTCTAAATAAAATACAAAATAGGGTTGGGGATGTGGCTCAGTGGTCGAGTGACCCTGAGTACAATCCCCAGTACCCGCCCCTGCTCCCCAAAAAAGACTGGAGACGTAGCTCAGTGGCAAGGTACTCCTGGGTTCAATCCCCAGTAACAAAACCAATAAAATAAAAAAATAAAATAAAAACAGAAACTCACTAGAAAGAACAATCACCTCAGCCACAGGCACAGGTCTCTGAAAACCAGGAACTGCTTTCATTCTTTCTCCTTCTATTGGGGCTCAAGATTCTCTG
>JAJEJO010053518.1:0-47322 GCA_020662805.1 Glaucomys volans
ACATTTTAGGAAACCTAAATATTTATATTTCACTTTTTCCCATTTTTTCATATTACAATTAGATATTGTTCTTTATATCTAATATCTTATTATTATTTGTGAATTTCCTATTCTTAAACTCACCAGTCCTCCCTCGCTCATATTTAATCATTTTTTTCTGTATCTTCACCACACTTTCACATTTCCAGTCCTTGTCTTATAAGCAAAAGGAATATTCATATAATTCAAGTGAAGATATATACCTATAGACAATATCTCATTCTACATTCTTGATTTTTTTAATTCCTTTATTCATATGGTACAGTAGAACATTTTGGAATTATATCTACATAAAATTTTTCATAATGATTTATTGCGGCTGGAATTAGTAAAGTCCATTTGAATTAATCTACCCTCAATATTCACATGATAGAATTAGCACAATTAGTAACTGATATACTCTGGGGCTTTATCCATATCCTCTTGTTACTATTTGTCAGTCCTACTAGTTGCTTCTGTCTCCAAGTAGGCAAAATTCCTGCCAAGTTGATTTCTACCTTTGCTTTGCCTGTGCCATCTTGTTGTGAAGAGCATTCTAATCATCTAGCTTGATGATGATTAAAATGTGTAATTTATGCAATACATGGGTGTCATGAATACAAAGATCATTTGTGATCTTTCATTATTTCACTGATTATTCACCAAATCAATTTGAAAATCTGGGCGACATCTAACCTTTTAAAATGGCAGTATAATTATTCTCCTTTTGAATATATTTTGGAAGTCCTAAATCTTTTTTTTTAATTATTCTTATCTTATTTTTGTATATGACTTTGATAAGTTTCCATTTGCCTTGCCAGTTGTATGGTTGGGAAGGGTCATTATTCTTGCAGAAAGACTGAGAGATGAAGAGTTCTATGGTGAAATCAATAAAGCAAGTTGGTTAAGTACTATTGGAGGAAACAAATTATGAACAGGGGTGATGTTGAGTTCAGGTGAAGATGGAAAGTTTGTGTCCAGCTTCATGACTAAAAGGTAGGAAAATGAAAAGGAATATTTAGAACATTGAGATAATATTTTAAATTGTGTTAGTCAGTTTGTCATCACTGTGACCAAAACACAGAACAGGAACGACTTAGAGGAAAAGTTTATTTGGGGTTTTTGTTCTCAAAGATTCAATCCATCTTGGACAATTCCTTTGCTCTAGGTCTGAGGTCAGGCAAAACAGGAGGGGCTTGTGGAAGAAAGCTGCTCAGCTCATGTTGCTGAAAAACAAAGAGGGAAGGAACACAGAGACAGGGACAAAATATAAACCCCAAAGGCATGCCTCAGTGACCTAATTTCCTCCAATCAGGCTCAGTGAGTCATTTCAAATTTTATATATACAGGGATTGAACACAGGGGTGCTTAACCACATCTCTAGCCCTTACTTATTTATTTAGGTTTTTTGTTTGTTTGTTTAATTTTGGAAGAGTTGCACTAAGGGCCACTAAGTTGCTGAGGCTGGCTTTGAACTTGCAATCCTTCCACCTCAGACTCCCAAACCTCTGGGATTACAAGCCTGTGCCACCAAGCCCAACTCTGAAGCTCTGAAACTTTTGATCAACATCCTCATAGTTACCTTACTTGCCAGCCTCTTGGGTGGTGTTAGAGAAACCTGATTGGAAGATGGTATCAGTGGCATAATAGTGATATGCCATATATGATTTCAGAAAGCTAAGTGACTTCACAAATTTAAAAAGCAAGTACCAAGGAATGAAACTGACCAAGTTATATTGCTTTAGTCTATTCATATATGAATATATAACAACTAATCTCACTAGTGCATATAATTAAAATGCACCAGTGGAAAAACATATTTCCAGGTTTTCCCTTCTTTTTGTCTCTAAATAGTTATAAACAATCTCCACCCACCCCCCAAATTTCTGGGAAATTCTGAGCAGTTCCTACATTAGATCATGGCATTGTGTGTTTTTCCCAGAACTCCTACCTCTCCCAGTCAACCATGCCTTTTTGTCTTTCTATGGAAGACAGTCTCTCTCTGCTGGTGTTTGACATTTAGAAGATCCATGTTTTTCTTCTGAGTATAGCAATTGCCCAACAAAGCAGTCAATGCTCTGTCACTTCTCCAGGTTTTCATGTCTATGGCATGGTGTGTGCGTGCGTGCGTGCGTGCGTGTGTGTGTGTGTGTGTGTGTGATGGATGGCAATCCAGTAGTGGCCCCTTTATCACTCTACCACTGGTAAAGTTGTTTCAATGCTCTCACATATATATTTAATATTTACATATTGTATTGTGTTTTTGTTTTTATGTCTTTCGCAAACAATTAAGAATATCCTGAAAGTATTTTATGGATATAAATTTGAATCATAATAGAAATCAACAAACTTAAAGGCTCCCTATAGGAAAACACATGTAACATAATTTACAGATTATTTAAGTATCCGACAACTCAAAGCAAGAGATTCAACAAAAGAAACCCCTTCCTTTGTGTTCTCATAAGTGAAATTATTAGATTCCCAAATTGAAGAGGCTAAGCATTGGCAAGAGTTGCCATGAGCCAGGTAATTTATGTCCATTATCTAATTTTCCATTCCCTACCCAATGAGATTAAAAATCTAAATATGTTCTAGGAGAAACTAAAACTTGTTCAAGGTCACATATATAATAAACAGTAAAGCCAAAATTTAAATAGTTTTGCCAGATTTCAATGACTCTCCTCTTCCTCATGATAGGCTGCTTCCCTTCACAAAATATCATGTAATATCCAGACTCCTGCAAAATCATCATTCAACTGAATTCTGAAAAGATTTACCTGAATTTCAGAAAATGAGGGGCAAAGTTTTTCAAGATGGAAAAGAAATTAAATTTATAATTCTGTGGATCATATTAGCTGTACCAAAAAGAAAAGTAAAATTTCTACTAAGATACTTATAATAGAAATTTTAATAAGCAATTGTTCTTTTTAACACATATTAAATTATCTCTTGAACTTCATCAACTCTTTAATCAGATTTTTCCTATATATAGCAACACAATGTAAAAAATATCTGGTTTTGAGGAAACAGAATGAACATTTGTTAAAACATTTTTTATCATTTCTGAAATCTTAATCCATTTGAAAAGTAACTTTAATATAATTGTGTCATTAAATCACAAAAATGGAAATTGCATTAACAGCAGGATGTTATATTTTATTGAGGGCAAACAGCAGGGTTGCTGCTAATGAGAACATCATCAACTTACCAGCAAAAGGTCAACCTAAAGAGCTCTTTACCCAGCATCTCCCTGAGTATTTTTATTATTTTTCCCTATGATAGAGCAATACACTGATGATCTGGACTCATTCATGGCTGTATTAATATGATTCAATCTCCATTATGACAAGTAATATACTACTGTAAGATGCACATTCAGGTTAGCAGACATTACTCAAGTCTTCCCTATAGGGGATACTAGGATAATTGAGCAGATGCTATTATCATTCATGTATTTTTAATATTTTTAGATTTTATTTTTATGTTTTCTTCATTCAAAAAATTAGAAGGTGTAAAATTATTTTAAGCAATGGGTAAAGGGCATGGATTTGGATTAAGATAGGCATTAGGCCAAAACAAACTGGTTTTTATCCAATTCTATTGCATGTTTGCTCTACCAACAGCAAGATAAAGTAGTAATCAAAATAGCAATATCACTCACAGTGAGTTTAATTTCATCCAGGCACTAATTCAAGCGTGATAAGTACCTTTAATTTTATATTTGAGAGTTTGAAACAATTACAATGATTAATTTTTGTTTACTTTTATGTTCATTTTTGAAAATAATCTCAGAGCTCATGAGATTTTACTGAGTATTTGATTAGAATTGCTTTATTAATAACATCCAATAGCTATATTCAAATATTTGGAATATAAGTTTATAGGGAGCTGTTGGTCACAACACATGAGAGTGTGCTTAGAGCAATGAGACATAGCAAAGCATGACTCAAATTATTAATAGTAATAATAAAATATAGCCACTCATTTTCCAAAGGCAGGGCCAGGGGAGGGGGAGTTAATCCAGGCATCCTCTTTTTCCAAACCAGATCTCTTTTATTATTTGTGTTTTGAAATGAATGAAACTAAAGAACTGCCAAGGGACTGAGAGAGAGGGCTGGGGAGTGGGAGAGGGAATCAATTCACACCTCATTTTTCTAGTGTTGTATTTCAAGTGTAATTGTATGTGTCAATTTAGCTAGGTCATAGTTACCAGATATTCACTTAAACACAAGTCTGGATGCTGCTGTGAAGGTAGATTCAGATGAGACTAACATTTAAATCATTAGATTTGAATAAAACAGATTATCCTCCAACACATGGATATCTAATAATCAGTTGAAGACCTTAAGAGAAAAAGACTGATGCCTTATGTGGAAGGGAGTTGGGTCAGTAGATTGCCTTTGAACTTGACCTATAATGACTCTTTCCTAGGTCTCCAGTCTGCTGGCCTACCCTGAGCCATTTCTTTAAAACCCAAGTCTCTGTCTCCTGTCTCTTTCTCTCCCTGCTCTTAATGCATGTACAAACACACACACACACACACACATGCACACACACTCACACACACACTCTTTCTCTCTGTTTGCACCAAAAAAAAACCACTCATGACTTGAGAAAATTTGCTGATGAATTTAGATTTTAAAAAGATGATTGCAGCACTGGGGCTGTGGCTCAGTGGAGGAACACTTGCCTTGCACGTATAAAGCACTGGGTTTAATCCTCAGTACCACATAAAAACAAGTAAAATAAAGGTATTGTGCCCATCTACAACTACAAAGATTTTAAAAAGGATGTTTATAAAATTCTAAGCACAGGTTCCCATACTGTGTGTAGATAATTAACTTATTTCAAGGGAAAACTCCTTAACATTAGCCATATAACAAATGTTTTTGCTGAACTATAAATCTCTTCATAGATTGGACAAGTAGGAACTGGGAATAATTTGAATAATGAATGAATAGAAGTTTAGTTCACCACTGATTGACAACCTCTTACAGAGTTTGATGTATTTCTTAATAAGAGGTTGTGACTATATAAAGAAAGAAATGACTGCGGCACAACCTCAAGGTAAATAACTAAAACTGTCATACTAATTTTGATTCCATCTTTCCACTGTTGCAGACAGTGAAAGTTTATACTGGTAATTAAGAAACAGGCAAAACAGTTGGGCAATATTGTGAATTAATTTGAGCACCTGATGATCAAAGCTTAGTCAAACTTAATTTGCATTTATTGAAAAAGTTGAAGCTTTTCTTCTCCCAATTATGATTTTGAGAAGTTTTATCATTCCAATGCAGTTTCTTAATCTTGGCTGCATTTGGAACACCTGGGGACATTTTTTAAAATCAGTATGACCATATTGCAAGCAAATTAAATCAGAATATTTGTGGATTGTACCCAATATCATCAATATAAAAAATTTCAAACCCACACCTGTTTACATAATTCTAAGGTACAGCCAAAATTGAAAACTACTGCTGTAAGTGAAATGTCTAAGCCTTCTTAGAAGGATCAGAGGAGATTCAAAACTCATGGAAATGACTTTTGACAGATGCCTGGAGAAGAAGTCATAATACTGAAAATAATGTGTATTATCTTTTGCATGCCTCAGTTGGTATTCTAAGTATTTTAGAAATGAAATACTAACTTATTAGTAAGGTGTTTAAAAGTGATCAGAGATCACAAGGGGTAAAAGAAATAAAGGACTGGAGAAAAAGTGCTCTTGGTGGAGAGATCAATGTGGGAAACCTCACTCAGACAGCAGACAGATTGTCACTTAGACAATGTGACCTGGCTGTAGTTTTCTCTGTATTGCATGTGTGTTATGCTTGCATTTGTGTGTATTTTATTTATGTTTTATAGATCAGGTGACATACATAGTAAGTGATAAGCCATGAGTCTGTAGAGGTATGTAGGGGCAATATCAGGTTTTAGACTTGTTATGGTTGGATATGAGGTGTCCCCCAATAGCTCACATATGAGACAAGGCAGGAAGTTTCAGACAAGAAATGATTGGGTTGTAAGAGTCTTAACCCAGTGAATTAATCCCTGATGGGATTAATTGAAGTGGTAGATGTGGCTGGAGGAGGTGGAAATTGGGGTGTGGCTATGGGATATATATTTTGTATCTGCAGTGTGGAGACTCTCTCTCTCTCTCTCTGCTTCCAGATCAGCATGATGTGAGCTGCTTCCCTCCACCACCCTCTCCTGCCATGATGTTCAGCCTCACCTCAAGCCTTGAGGAATTGAGCAGACCTTTTATGGACTAAGACCTCTTAAACTGTGAGCCCTCCAAAAAACTTTTCCTCCTCTAGAATTGTGTAGGTCGAGTCATTTAGTCATAGCAGCCAAAAAGCTGACTAAAACAAGACTATTAAAAATTGCTTATTTTTCCATAATACAGAAATTAAAGATTTTCTTCCTTGTGTCTGTTACAGATTGCATCCTGATTGATTAGAAAAATTTTTGTTACAAAATTTTGTGATCATCTATGTTACAAAGTTTCCCTTTCTATTCATATATATGAACATACCTACCTTTTGGTGTTGCTGTAAGGATTATAAAAGATATTGTAGGGAGGTTTAACTTGTTTAACACAGTTACAAATATTTTTACTAGGGTTAGTTTTCTTTCACACCCTCTGTTCAGGATTCCATATGTAGTCTCAAAGAAGAAATACTTGGAGTTTTTTGACAGGGTTCACACATTGGCCAGTTCACCACAATACTACTAAGTTTAATAATATATGAAATTCATTTTATCCAACTGAAAGAGGACTGAGTTGTCATATAAACAGTAATGTGTACTACACTGATACCTGGTTTCATTTGCTTTACTTGCCTGCATGGATTTCTGCATTGACCAAAGAAAGAATGACTGTTCTCTTACACATAGAACAGAAAATGTTGAAATTTAGGATTTTCCTACAAAAAAGCACTGTAGTATATACATACCTAGAGTAATGCACTTTCCAACTTATTTTTGTGTTCCTCTCTATGGTGCCGTTTTTTTCTGCATGGTTTCAGAAGCAATGTATGCAGGACTAATCTAACAGTCTGTTTAGCATTTAAATTCAAGAATACTTAATTTGGGAAAATTTTTTTTTTTATAAATGCATTAGTTCATATTTAAAACAGTTTTTCTATGACTTTGTACCCAAGTATTAGGATAAGTCATTATTATTGGTGACTATATCATTCAGGAATTAGTAGGTTGCTTGACTTTTTTTAAACAAATTTTAGCTCTGGAGTATGTGTCAAATAGAACTTCATGCTATTAAGAGATATTAAACTAGTGAAAGGTTGCTGAAAAAATGTAAAGATACAGAAAATTGTGCACGTATCTGTCTCATGCCATACCTTTTCACTAGAAATAATACCATTGCAAAATTAGATGTAATTATTAAACTTTAGTTAAGTGAAGACTGTCATACTGTTTAATGTAAACCGGCTTATTAAAGCCCTTAATGATTTAATCTTCGAGATTCTTTTGCACTAGTACTAATATTTATACTAGCTCATTTTTATTAACTACTTAGCCTGTAAGAGCTTAATCATATGATTCTGAAAAGAGGATTTATAACCAGCAAGGCATAGAACCATTATAATTGAAAAATTTGCCTCTAATACAATCTATTACATTTCTCATAAAGTTATTACCCTAATACAGTTGTAAAGATCCACCTGTCAAACAGTAAAAGACACAAATTTTTGGAAGTTTTCTTTCTGACCAAACCTAATATGAACACTATAAAATAACATTGATGGAAAGAGTTAAGAAAAGGGAGGCCAAAGCACCAATGAGGCCAATTGTTTTTTCATCTTTCTTTGGTCTGTCTTCATAAGGTTTGCCTACTATGCAGCCATATCCCCTCACCATGATCAGAGTGAGCTGCTCTACCCTTGGTTCTGTGTGTGCTTGGTCAAGAGACTAAACCAGAAGTAAAAACACCACTCCTAAGCCTAATCTTTAAGTGTCCTTTTGTGTGTAGGATTGTGTTTTCAATTTTGTGTCCCTGCCATCACCTTAAAAATGCCTGGGGAAGGTATGGGGGACAGAAGTACGAAAGAGAGTAGAATCAGACATAACTTTCCCATGTTCATATATGGATATATAATCAGTGAAACTCCACATTAAGTGCAATTGCAAGAATGGGATCCTAATTAGAATGTTAAACTGTATGTATGCATTGTCAAAATACACTCTACTGTCATGAATACCTAAAAGAGAAAGAAAGAAAGAAAGAAAAAGAAAGAAAGAAAGAAAGAAAGAAAGAAAGAAAGAAAGAAAGAAAGAAAGCAAGCCAGTCTGAGGAAATGTGTAGTTAGGTCAGTTTCCCAGCCTAGTTGAGCTGAACTGAATAAATGAAGTTTCCAATGAAGATTTTTCCAGTTAACAAAAGGCTTCCTCTGTAGCAATGCTTTGCCTATTTTAGCTGTAGCCACATGTTGATTTATTCAAAAGTGTACAACCAAGTCACATGAACCCTGCTAAGCAATAATAAAAATCTGGTGTTCAAACACACAAGCCACGATAAACAAATAACGTTGAACAATTTGATCTGTTCCTCTACTTTGCCTACATGAAGGAATGTAATCTGCTTTCTTTGTTCTGATATAACTATTCAAAAAACTTTTTAAAAGAAGGAACGAGTAATATTTGGATAAACTGTCCTGCCAGCAGAGATTTGGTAGTACAACTCCCTCCATCTTCAGATCGCACGTTATTCAGAGGTGCTTTGTAGAAAAATGCTTTGATCTTCAGCTAGGATTCTAGGCAGTTTTCAAAGAAATAAGGCTCTTTATAATCTTTGCATAAACATCATTATCTTTTCTTTTTTTTAACTTATGGGAAGACCTTTCCCCTTCATGATGCATAAAAAGAAAAACAAACATTTAAACTTCCTTTCTAAGGTAATAACTGCTACCTGCAAAGTGTCAAGTCATTTGTGAACAGATTTATGTGTTTGCTAACATAACAGACCTATTTTTAAAAGCCTAGGGAGTATCTAAAGATGATCCTTATAATTTCATTCAAGCATCCAGTGTAACAGTGTACTAATATAATCTGTGCCTTTTTCTCAATTTTTTTTCTTTTTTTTAAGAAAATTTGCCCATGATCAAGATTAGTCCTCAAATAATATGTTGTAGAGATAAAGTATATGTGTGCATTTGTATGAGACAAGGTGATTTTTGTAATTACAAATAATACTGTTTCAATTTACATTTTCCTTAGCAATTTCAATTATACATTACTAAGATTTTAAAAGCAGCTGACCCTAAATGACTTGGGAGCATTCAAAAGACAGTTTGATTTCACAGGCACATACGAGCTACATACTATATGCTAGGCACAGTTTTAGGTCAGCAATTAATAGAACAAAATCACTCTTCTTTTTTTTCCTGGAAATTACATTCTGTTTTGCATGTTGTATAGTTGGTGCATAATTGTTTCATGACTAACTGATTAATTTAGTCACCAAGGACTTACTTAACACATATGTGTGAGAGGTTTTTCTAACACTGAGGTTCAGCATAGAAAGAGGCAATACATGTCCAAGTGGAGATGTTTATATTTTTGGCGGGGGCGGGGGGAGGGGGAAGAGGCAGTAAACAAAAAGCAAAAAATCAGGCAGATTAAAGCAGTTTGTGATCATTGTTATTCAGAAGGTTTTCATGGAGATGAGAAGGAAGGTGATTAGGAGCCATATATAGGATGATTCCCTAAGGGGCTCTTTAAAGTAGTATTATTTGTGTTAAGAATTTGAGAGTAAGGGATCCAAGATGGTGAACTAGAGGGGGCTGCATTCATTGTCACTCTGTGACCTGGGATTCAAGTAGAGGAAGTACTGTTTCTCTGTGAGGTAGCCATAGCCACAGAAGATCCCCTGCTGTTTGTCCCTATCCCTCTACCATGATTGCTTGCCAGCATATCACCTGTGTTTTGCGCTCAGATTGCCAAGTAATCTGAGTGTTACTGATCCACTCATTGCCCGTTTTCCATTTACCCTCCTTTTGCCTGCCCATTGCCCACCTTTCACCTGTTCATCATCTGCACTATGGCCACCTGCCAATCAATCTCCTTTTGCCTGGAGACCAACTTCAGACTGCCTGCAAATTGCCCTCTGCCTGCTGCCTGCTGCTGCATGGAAGTCCATTGTCAGGGACAGATTTGGTTACACATGGCTGCCATCATCTAGGGACACTGGCCGGGATCTGGGAGCCAAGGGCCAAGAGGCCTGAAGGTTTGCTGCCACCACCACTGCCATCTTGGGGCACTACTGCAGTCTGGAGACACTGGCCAGGGACTGGAGATCTATTGTCGGGGTACCTGAAGTTATAGTTGTACCTGAGGTCTTTCTACTGGGTGTGTCTCTCTGTAAGTTAAAAGGCCATTGAGATATTGGAACTGTAGCAAGGCAGAGCCTGGGTAATATGAAGCCCAGATCCATCAGATTGTGTCTGTGACTGTGTGTGTCAATGTGGGCTTGGCAAGCCTGTGGAAAGCAAAAGATGGGGGCAGTTCCCTGGGGACAGGACAGGTTGAAGAAGCTGGAGAAAACTATGCTCTCTCCAGCTCAGTGAGTCCTGAAGTGTACTGAGATGGAAGAGGCCTGCTAGAATGAGTGAGAAGACTGGAAGAGAGTGTGAGGGCATCTTGCTCTTGACTTGCCCAGCCAACCAGTCTAGCACCCACTTGACTGAAGCTACCATCAAACTTTAGACAACCCCACCTCTTGGTGGAGAAGGGAACCTAAGAAAAAATTGAAAACCAATGGAAGAAATCCTTCAATTTTCCATTGAATTTTTGCCTTCTCTCACACATCTCTACCACCATTGAATCCAAATATTTTTCATGCATCAATTTATTGAGGAATGGGATGTCTGAATAATATATTACAGTTTTGCTGTGTATACTTATATTTTTACTTTTTAAAAAAATATGTATATATTTTTCTCCACTTGTCTCTCTCCCTGGATTCTCTTTCTCACTTCTCTCATGCTTAAAGGGAACCACATTAATTCCTCCCTTGCTCTTACTATAAATTTTTACCTTAATTTTCTCTCCTTCTCCCTCAAAAACATCACATCCTACACTACTACTCTTCCCTCTTTGTCTGTCATTTGCAATGGTAAACCCTTTTGTCAAACTTACTGTTTATATTGTAGACAATAATTGAACAGGTCTTTTCTGTTCATTGCGACAAATCTGTAGATGCCTTACTAGGAGTTATTTGGTTTAAGATTGTATATTGTTGCATTTGGTGCTATTAATATTGGTCTCCCCCTTAAAGATGATGTACTGGAAGCCTTCAGGGACACTATAAGACTACAGGGTAGAAACTGTACTGCCTCAGATCAACACCATTAGGTGGGAAGTCACACAAACAACATGAAAAAAAAAAAAAAGAAAAACCAAGAGAACAAAGGACCTCAAACAAAGCAAGATGTTCCAACAATAGAATCCACAGACAACATAGGAGAAGAAATGTCAGAGAAGGAATTTAGAAGGTACATAGTGAGACTGATATTTGAAATAAAGGATGGTATCAGAGAAAAAATATAGAAGTAAAAGATCA
The DNA here is from genome assembly GCA_020662805.1 of Glaucomys volans. NCBI lineage: Eukaryota > Metazoa > Chordata > Mammalia > Rodentia > Sciuridae > Glaucomys > Glaucomys volans. The sequence goes on from JAJEJO010053518.1 coordinate 11,597, forward strand.
TTTCAATAAAGAGGGAGAGGTAATATAAAGGAATCAAGCAGAAATCCTTGAACTGAAGGAAACAATAAACCAAATTAAAAATTCAATGGAAAGTATAATCAAGAGACTAGACCACTTTGAAGACAGAACCTCACTCAATGAAGACAAAATACATACTCTTGAAGATAAAGTTCCATACAGAGAAGATGATAAGAAACCAAGAATAGAATTTCCAAGAAATATGGGATAACATGAAAAGACCAAATTTAAGATTTATCTGAATTGAAGAGGCATGGAGATATAAACCAAAGGAATACACAATCTTTTCAATGACATAATATTAGAAAATTTCCCAAATCTAAAGAATGAAATGAAAAATCAACTGCAGTAGGCTTACAGGACCCCCAAAGCACAAAATTACAGCAGACTCGCACCAAGGCACATTATATTGAAATGAATAACATACAGAATAAGGATAAGATTTTAAAGACTGTTAGAGAAAAAAAAATCAAATTATAGATAGCAGAAAAGCAATTCAGCTGACCTCTCATCCCAGACCTTCAATGCCAAGAGGTCCTGTATAACATATATCAAGTATTGAAAGAAAATGGATGCCAACTGAGAATTTTATGTCCAGCAAAACAAAGCTTCAGATTTGAAAATGAATAAAAACCTTCCATGATAAACAAAAGTTAAAAAAATCACAACTAGAAAGCCTGCACTATAGAACATTTTCAGCATAATATTCCAGGAGGAGGAAATTGAAAAGCAATGAAAACTAGCAAAGAGAGGAACTACACTAAAGGAAAAATCAATCAAAGGAGAAACTAAGTCAAGTTAAAAAACAAAAATAAACCAAAATGACCTGGAATACAAATCATAATTTGATAATAACCCTGAAAATTAATGGCCTAAGCTCATCAATCAAAAGACATAGACTAGAAGACTGGATTAAAAACAAAAATCCCAAGAATATGCTGTCTTCAAGAGATTCACCTCCTAGGAAAAGACACCAACAGACTGAAAATTAAAGGTTGGGAAAAAACATGTAATTCAAATGGAGTGTGAAAACAAGCAGAGGTTTTCATCCTCATATCAGATAAAGTGGACTTCAAGACAAAGATAGTCAGAAGAGATAAAAAACTGACATTTAATACTGCTTAAGAGAATCATATATCAATAAGACATAGCAATCATAAATATGCTCCAAAAGATGGAGCATCTATGTACATCAAACCCTTCTCAAGTTCAAGTATCAAACAGACCACAACACAAATAATACCTGGCTAATTTAACACACCTCTCTCACCACTGGATAGATCTTCCAAACAAAAATTAAACAAAGTACTATAGAACTAAATAATACAATCAATGAATATTCTTAAGAGACATATATAATTTCATCCATCATTGAGCAAATACACTTTCTTTTCAGCTGCATATTATCCTTTTCTAAAATAGACCATATGTTACACCACAAAGGAAATCATAGAAAATACAAAAAAAAAAATAGAGATACCGCCCTATACAACACTGATGAATCTTCTGAAAGAGAAATTAGGGAAAGTACCCCATTCACAAAAGACTTAAAAAAAATAAAATACTTGGGAATCAATCTACCAAAAGAGATGAAAGACTTCTACAATGAAAACTAAAGAAGACTAAAGAAATTAGAGAAGACCTAAGAAGATATAAAGATCTTCCATGCTCTTGGATAGGCAGAATTAACATTGTCAAAATGGCCATACTATCAAAAGTGTAATACAGATTTAAATACTTAGTAAAATCCCAATGACATTCTTCATAGAACTAGAAAAAGCAATGATGAAATTCATTTGGAAAACTAAGAGACCCAGAGTATCCAAAGCAATCCTTGGTAAAAAGAGTGAAGCAGGAGGCATCACATTACCAGACCTTAAACTATACTACTCACAAAAGTATCGAAAACAGCATGATACTGGCACCAAAATAGGCAGACCAATGGTACAGAATAGAAGACACAGGGAAAAACCCACATAAATATGGTTATCTCATACTAGTCAAAGGCACTGAAAACACACATTGGAGAAAAGATAGCCTATTCAACAAATGGTGCTGGGAAAACTGGAAATGCTATGTAACAAAATGAAATTAAACCCTTATCTCAAAACTCAACTCAAAGTTGATCAAAGACTTAGGTAACAGAACAGACAGCATGTGCCTAATAGAAGAAAAATTAGGCCAAATCTTCACCATGTCATCTTAGGACCTTACTTCCTTAACAAGTCTCCTAAAGGGCAAGAAATAAAATCAAGAATCAATAAATGAGATGGATTCAAACTAAAAATATCTTCTCAGAAAAGGAAACAATCAATAACATGAAGAGATAGCCTACAGAATGGGCCAAAATCTTTACCACATGCACCTCAGGTAGAGATTAATCTTCAGGCAATATAAAGAACTCAACTCACCAAAATAACAAATAACCCAATCAATAAATGGGCTAAGGAACTGAACAAACACTTCGAAGAAGAAATACAATTGATCACAAACATATAAAAAAAGTTCATCACCTCTAGCAATTAGAGAAATGCAAATCAAAACTACTCAAAGATTTCACATCTCACATCTGACAGAATGGCAGTTACCAAGAATGCAAACAATAATAAGTGTTGGTGAGGATGTGGGGAAAAAAGAACACTCAGATGGTGCTGGATGGACTGCTAATTGGTGCAACCATTATGGAAAGCAGTATGGAGATTCCTCAGAAAACCTGGAACCACCATTTGACCCAGGCATCCCACTCCTTGGTTTATACACAAAGAACTTAAAATCAATATACTGCAGTGATGCAGCTACATTAATGTTTATAGCAGCTCAGTTCACAATAGCTAGACTATGTATCAACCTAGAAGCCCCTCACCAGATGAATGGATAAAGAAAATGTGGTACATATACACAATGGAATATTACTCAGCCTTTAAGAATAATGAAATTATGGCATTTGCAGGTAAGTGGATGGAGCTGGAGACAAGTGAAGCAGCTTATTAATGATAAGAGTCAAGTTTCTAAAGATAAATAAAATAAAGCTGAAAGATGATATTTCCAACTTGTTAGCTTGAGATATTTTAGAAAGTTGTTTAAACTGTCTGAACCCAAATCCTTAATTAGTAAAATAACTACCACATAGATGGATAGCTCTTAAGTATAATGATCATTCTGAGTAAAATAAGTCAAACCCAAAAAGCCATAATAGGGGAGGGCTGGGAAGAATTAAGGAATTTTGGGTTGTGTAAATGGGGGTGAGGGGAGGGGTGGGGGTGTGGGGACAGGAAGGATGGTGGAATGCAATGGACACTATTACCCTATATATGTGCATGATTACATTCTTAGTGTGACTCTGTACCATGTACACCCAGATGAATGAACAGTTGTGCTCTGTTTGTGCACAAGGTGTCACAAATGCATTCTACTGTCATGTATAACTAATTAGGACAAATAAAAAAAATAACAATTAAAAAAAAGAATTTGAGAGTGATTGTGATATGCTGAAACATGGGAGAACAGTTTAGGAGATTCAGAGTGTAAAAAAACCACTGGACTATAAATATATAAAATGATGGCCAAACTCAATAGTTATCAAAGTACTGAAAACCAGGCAACAATTATATATGATTTGATATATTAGACTGGCAGACAATAGCATTTGGCAATATAGAGAAATTAGAACTCTTACACACTGCTTGAGAAAGTTACAGAAAATTGGAGAGCTTTGGTGAAGATTGACTAAAGGTACAAAGTGCTGTATTCAGTGATGCAGATTTTCTCCTCTACACAAGAGCAGCATGTACCTATTTCTTCTAACAGGGGCAGTAAATATGGTTCAATCACTAGACTCATATGACCCAAAATGGCAACCCTCAGAGATTCCCTACACACAGCTCAGTTTAGGAAAAGGCTACAGTGCAGCAAAGCTATGAAGTCAGGGTAGATATCACAACGATGGTATCTACGCCAAAAGAAGAGAAGAGAGGAAGTTACATGTTCATTAATGAACCGAGGCTGGGCCCAGATAGAGATCTTTCAGGATGCTAAGAGCAGTGTTAAAAACCACATTTTTTTTTTAATCCTGAAGGTAAAGTATAGCTATTAACATTTTAACTAGAACCGATGAACAGTCAGATTTATATGCTGCCAGAGAGAGGGATAATACAAGAAATAATTGGCAATATAAGACTTTCAGTCTTCCGATTTGGAATATGCATGCCATTCGCAAGTAGAGACAAGTGAAACAGCTTATTAATGATAATAGCCACGTTTCAGAGATAAATAAAGTAAAGCTGAAGGATGATATTTCCAACTTGTTAGCTTGAGATATTTTAGAAAGCTATTTAAACTTTCTGAACCTAAATTCTTAATTAATTAGTAAAGTAATAACTACCACACAGAGTTGGACGACTCTTAAATGTAATAATTTATGTTAAGTGCTTAAGAAAATGTTAATAATATAGCAAGAACTTAAAAAATGTAAGTTGTTATTGTGCACTTTCACTCATGGAATGCATCACAAATATTTGCACTTGTGCAATAGCACTAGGTTTTACATTTTTATAAATATTTTGAGATCATGTACTGCTAACTTCAAACATACATCAAAAAACTGAATTCCATATATTTAAGAAATTGAAAATCTCTAGGATTTGTAGTTGGAAAACTGCAGTTCAATGGGAATATTAAGGGGAACAGAAAAAGCTAAAATTATTGATATATGGTACTGAAAAAGAGAACTGAGAGTGAGTGCCAAGGGTGACCACTGAGGTCTGTGGGGCTTGCAGGGAGATTATTTTCTTCTTTCATTCAGATTTACTGATATGAAACGATATCTTAGGAATCGTGATGCCATAAAAATAATTATCAATAATATGCATTCAACTGTCTGGTAAGAGTTATCTAAGGGCTCAAAGAAAACAAGAGGGTGAGACACAAAGAAGAAAGCAACTCTACCTGCAGTTATTGCTTTCATTTTTGAATTGCATACAGCTATTATACATAAACTAAAGAGAAGTTTTTCTTTGTTTTGTGAGGTTTAGTGGTATAGAAAAGGCAACGTGCCATGAGAAGAGAAGCAGAAAATTTCAGACACAAGGACAAGTTTGACTGGTTTTGACTTGAGAGAATGGAGGATAAGTTTATTTACACAGGCATCATCAACCCTGTCTGCTGATGGTCATTATGAAATAGACTGAATGTTTTCCCTGATAAGTGGATGATGATATATAATTGGGGTTTGAGGGGTGGGGAGGGTGAGAGAAGAAAGGAGAGAACTTTAGATTAGGAAGAGGGAAATGAGAGGGGGAGGGGGCAGGGGTATGAAAAATGGTGGAATGAGACAGACATCATTACCCTATGTACATGTATGATTACATGAATGGTATGAATCTACCTTGTGCACAACCATAGAAACAAAAAGATGTACCCCATTTGTGTACAATGAATCAAAATGCAGTCTGTACAAATAAAAAAATTTAAAAAAATAGAAATAGACTGGAACCCCACTTCACACCAGAACACTTGTTTTATGTTATCTTGGTAATTTGCTCCTGATTGATCTGGGACATCATCTTCTGCTCTTGGACATCTGCTCTTAGTTTTTAGGCCTTTGGAATGAAATTGAATCATCCCATTAGCTTTCCTGGTTTTCCAGTTTTCAGATACCAGATCTTAGGTTCCGTGGTCACTGTAATTTCATGAATGGGTTACTCTAATACATGAGAATTTATTATAGGAATATTTTACATATATGCACCCATATGAGCGTATACAGACACAAACACAGAAATACAAACACACAGGCTCACATCTATGCTTGGTTCTGTTTTTCTGCAGTATCCTGACTAGTGCATTTCTTGATACCAAGAACTTAAGAAATACCTAAAAATGAAGAATTGGCTATAGAACTTGGTAACTGGGAGAACTGTAAGAGTTTTGAGATACATATTAGAAAAAGCCTGCATTGTTGTGAATAGGTGATATCACTGAGGCCTCAGAAAGAAAAAAACAAGCATTAGAAAGCATCAACCTTCCTGTAGTATGTATAAGGAATCCTAAATAGAAAGTTGAATGAAATATGGATGGCAAGCACTCTGAGAAGGAAACAAGGAGCCAGCATGTCATTAGACAATGGATGAAAGGTCATCTGGTTTTAAAGTGGCAAAACTTGTGGAACACTGTGTCCTAGAATTTTCTGGAAGGTAACTCTTGAAAGAAATGAAATTTTGTATTGGAATAAAGAAATATCTAAAGTACTGAAGAAGCTTTATGGTTCCTCTTGACTTATAGAAAAGTAAATGAGAGAAATGTTTTAAAGATAGAATTGCTCATTAAAAGTGAAACAAACTTAAAGACTTGGAACATCCTTGGCCTATTCATGTTGAAAACAATGAGAGAACTTATTCAGAAAAGAATGGTATAGCCAAGTATAGCCAAATGAACCTTTGATAATAAAATTAATCAGGCTTATCAACAGAAGCCAGAAGCTGTTGTCCAAGAAAATGAAAGATGACCCCAAAGACCACTCAAAGAACATTGGTCTGATTTGAAAGGAGGTTCTCTAATGCCTGAAGGACCTCACTATGCTGTGCTGGGTGTCTCTGCACATGGTGGGCTCAGTTGCCACATTCTGGATCTGTGATCCTATGTTGCCCATATGTGATTCCTGCAGGCCCTAGTATGGCCCACCTCTCTCCAGAAAAACTGAAAAGGGCAGGGATCCTGCAGCTAGATATCAAAGCACACCTAGGAGAGGTGCTGGCAGTGGGCACCACTTGGAAGTCAAGAGTATAAGATTATTGCTGAAGGAGTGGGGCCCAGGGAGAGAATGTCCTGGTTACTGCAGAGAGCCATCACTAGGGCAATGTTCAGCTGAGCACTGTAAGTGGGACTACACACAGGTGGGCAGGCAAGGTCATAGGAGGCTTGCCTGGCAAATTTGCAAGAGTAAGCAGTCGCCAAAGTGTCCAATGTACATAAAATACCTAAAATAATGTGACCCATATTAGCTGTGAAATAAATAATGTTTATAGATAACATTTAAGCTTGTATCTTCTTTTTTCATGACAGTGTGCTTTCTCTATGCTCAAGCTTGTAGAAGTGTTCCTTGGTTCATCATGAAGTCAAATAAGGCTCTTTCAATGAATGTGGAAATCTTCACAATTCATCCATTATAAAAGACAAAATTCAATAAAAAGATTAAATTTATTGTGATTTCCTGTATCCTAATATTCCATGATTGGTGTAAATAAAGGGTAATCTACAAGCAAATGATAGGGCATAAAATTTCACTTATTTAGCTACAATATGCAGTTTAGACTGCATATTAAGGCTGAATCCAGGAAGATAAGAGAGCCGCTTTCAAACCCCCTTATGTTTTATGTGAACACATTGTATATTTGAAATGGATCTTTAGATACTTGGTTCCACCTGTTCTTCCCCTTTATTGGTAACCACAAGTCCTCTGTTTTAGGCACTATACTTTCAAGATTCTTACCAATCTATATTATAAAATGACGATTTGGTTTGTGACCAAATACTTGAAACCTTGTGCTTCTATATTCTTTCCCATTGTATAGCTCTTCCTGTGAGCACCTAGAAACAGGACATCTTTAAAAGTAAGTAATATCTTTAACTCATCTTCCATACAACACAATCTCTTTAGAAGTTTCCCATTAAAGAGCACTATTAAGTTGAAACTTAATGATAGACTCAAGTGGTTCTGTCTTGGAGATTTTTGGTGTATGAGATACAGAATCTTTCAAAACATGGTGCCCCAAATAAAAGATTTTTAATAATTTAAGAGGAAAGAATGGGTAGGGACCAAATATTCAAAGATTCATCCTAAAATCCAGAGTATATATATAAATCATAGCAATGAGCTGATCAGAAAAATCTATCACAAAGAGTTAAAACGTTTTTAATGATGTTAACATCTGGTGGAATTTTATCTAAATGTATATACTGAATGTAGCAAAAGTAATAGATGAACATATTGTAAATTATGGTAAATCAGTGGGAAGTGAGAGTATGGCAAGAGAAGTTGAAGTCTACATCTCACAGAAGTTTTGACAGACAAAAAGAAAGTGACAGGTGTGTCTCTGAAGAGAATGTGGGAGAACCAAACTTTTAAGTATAGATTTAAATAATATTGAACGGACAAAATTTGAGTCTATTTAAAATAACATAATAATTGTACATAACATTGGATTAAAAAAAGCTAGAGAGGGCTACTTTCAATAAGATAATCATGAAAACCTTTAAAATTCAAAATTGTGCCATGCATATGCAAATCTTTATAAAAATGGAAATGCAATCCTCATTTTCAATAATGTAGTCAGATGCTGGAGATGAAGGGAGGGACTTTGGTCAAGAAGACTTCGATTCTATGACTTTATTTTTTTAAGTGCACTCACATATACACACACATATGGACATTGAGTGTATGTTATTATCTATAAATTGTACTGGTAATGATCCAATAGGAAAGAAAATTTTACATATAAAATAGAAATTAGAGAATCCCTGATGTAAAAAGTTTTTAGTTGTGTTGGGGAAAAATTGTAGCTTTCTAGTCTAATATCTACACGGAGTACATACAAAGGGACATGTGATGATTAGAGGTTGAACTGAAAACTTTCATTTCATGTCTTGACACAGCTACAGAATCAAGCGTGATTATATGACTGAGAGTCGTTAAATATGAGAACTAATTGCCTAATGTTGGAGATTCAGTTCCAGTTTCTTTAGGATATGCCAAAACTATTCTTAGGTTGAATTGAAAATGATCTCTTTGAAAGGACTACTTTCATCAAATAAATTATTTTTTTGAATGATATTTTGGAAAAGAATGATATAGATATTTAAAACCAGTAATTGATTCTGGACCTACAAAGTCAGAATTGTCATGATGCAGACTTAGCATTTGGGACACTATGATAATCAGAAATGTTTGAAAGCAGAGACAAGTCATGAATTTGGAGGCAGAAGGCAGAAGAAATATTTCTTTTTCTTTTACCTTTTTGCTCTTTCTCCCTCCTTGCTTGCTTTCTTGTTGAAACTTGAACAGCTTTAACAGAAATTAGGCATAAATTTGGGAAAGTCCCACTTAGTTACTCATGTATTTTAACTAATTTAAGTATATAATTTTTCTCAGAATCAAATAAACAATAACAATAATTTTTTTAAAAAAGTGTTAAAATAATGTGCTCTTTAACTACAGACTGGGTTAAGATCTTATCTTTATCAACCAGCTTTCTGATCTTGGAAAATTTACTCTTCCTGTCAGTGATTCAATTTCCTCATCTGTAAAGTAGAGAATATTATGATTTGAATTTTAAATGCCCCCCAAATACTGGTGTGCTGAAAGTTTGATCCCAGCCATTGGTACTGTTGGAAGATGGTGGAACTTTTAAGATGTAGGGCATAGTGGAAGTGTATTAGGTCGCTGTGGACATACACTTGAAGGAAATTTGGGACCTCAGCACCTCCTCATTTATCAATGCGCTTCCTGGTTGACATGAAGTGAGCAGTTTCCCCTACCTCAAGCTCCTGCTGTGATGTCCCACCTCATGTCAGGACCAAAAGCAATGTGGTCACATGGGCTAAAGTCGATAAAACCATGAAATAAATAAACCTTTCCTCGTTTTAGGCTGATTATCTCTGGTTATTTGTTATAGCAACAGAAAGCTACCACAGGGGCTATAGTATAAAGGTGTTGTTAGTATTCAATATGTAATACAAAAATATTCAAAGTACCTGGCATAACCACTTCTATAGTGATATTTTTCAGGCATTATGGATTCATTTTATTATTTTAATTTTCATAGATTTGTGAATGGCTATTGTGCCATTTTTTCCTTGTCCTTTTTTCTTATCTGTTTTCTCACCTACACCCTCCTTTCATTTTTTTGTTTCTGTTCTTTCTATCAGCATGCAAAGAGCAAGGCACTGTGCTAAACCCCAGACCTACAAAGATAAATGAACACAGTAGCTAAATTACAAAGCATCAGCATCTGTGAGGAAAGAAATGCATATTATTTGAGAATATCAATCACAAAGTTGTTGACTGCTTTATTTTCAGATCAAAAGGATATTCAGTAGGAAAGGGGGTACAAATAATCAAGAATAACTTTCAGAAAAAAAGTAGCTCTATAAACTCAGATGTCGGTAACTCAGACTTTTTAAAAAATGTTTGTTTTGTTCTGTATCTTCTTGCTCTCCACCCTACCATTAATTGAGATACTTCTATTTACTCATGTGAATAATTGCTGGTAAAGTGGCTAGAATGCATTTAAGACCCTGTTTATTCTTAACATATTTGAGAAGTATTATTTTTTAGCAGATTGAAATTAGGATGCTATACTGTCTTCCAGAGTTTGTAGTAAAGTATGAGCTGAATTCCATTTCCTTGAAGAGATAACTTATTCTGCTTCTTAAGATTCATCTTTCTGAACATCTTTTATTCAGTTCAACTGAAGGACAGAATGGAATGAAACAGATAATGAGCTAGCTGTGCATGAGACTAACCCTTTTGAATAATAAAAATGGTACATTTGCTCCCTTAGGTTATGTTTCAACAGAAAAGGCATGTATCCATACAGTCAAAAGACGTAAGGGGTCGCAGAACATCAAAATGAAGAATTCAGACTGTATTACTACTATAGAGGAAAGAAAATGTCCCACTAATGTGTCTGTAGGACAGGGTTGTATTATGGGACTAATAAAGAAAATGGGAGTTGACGAATTTAGGTTTTTGCATAAGAAAGAGCATCCAACAATGAATTATAGATATCTGAGAATTTCTAATATTATATACATACTGATCAAATTATTGAGAAGAAAAGAATGATAAATGGGCCACATAAAAAATCATAAATTTTTTACACAATGACACCCCCAACCAGAATTTGTTTAAATTTCCACAAACATATTCATTCTTACTGTAGTAGAATGTCATAAAACATTCAGGGCAAAATATGCACTTGTCCATATAAAAATTGTTTAATTAGGAAATCAGAAATATTGTAAGAGTGACAATTTTCCTAAAACTGCACATATGTAGATTTTTATGACCTAGGTCTTTAGGGTGAATTTCATGACCCTTTATAAATGCCTTCAACCTCGTATCCCTAGATTATTCTTAATATTGTAAATTACCAATATTATAAATAGTCACTTTGCAATTGTGTCATAACAAAAATAATAACACTGGACACTTCAAAATACCTCTTTTCAAAATGCTCATAGACTTGTAATCATTAATTCTATAAAACAATTTTAAGGAAGGGAAATTTCCCACATGAAAGGTCAAATGATCACTAATAATATTAAAGGAACAGAATTTCCAGTTGCATATTTTCTGCCCCTTGATAACACTGTTTCTGTTCATGCTTCTTGTAGTGACTATAAATGTGAATAATTTATAAATTTAAAAGTGGAGAAAATATTCTCAAAGAACAATAGTGTCTCCTGAACTTAAATTAGAAAGTAGCTGAGTTGATTGTGTTACTATCCTGAAACAATTAATGCAGTGTTTTATGAAACCGCTTTTCATTGAGAATGTCTAGAATGGAAGGAAAATTGAAACAGATATGAAATCTTAAGTAACTCAATTTTATGTAAATTTATGTATGAAACAAAAAGCAGCATGGCAATGAAATCTTCTGGGCTTTAATTTGATTTGAGGTCTGATACATATTTTGACCATCTTTCCTTCATGCAAAAAGGAAAATACTCCAGATAGAACAAGTCATTGACTGCCTAATGTACATCAATCAAACTTGCTAACTTATGATGTTTCTCAAGGGTATTGGCTCTTTGGTAGTCATCAGAAATATAAATGGACAATGTGGTGTGGGTATGCTGTGCAATGGAGCAGAGAGGCACGATATTCGATATGCCATATCCCTTCACTTCAAACAACTAATTAATGGGCTGCTATATATCCTGTTTCTCAGGGGTCAGAGGTATTGTTAAGAATCCTCAATGTTGCCTGTTTAAATTAAAAGAGATGACAGACAGATTCATCTGGGGCGTTAAGGATAAAGTGGGGGGGCATAAAGTCCTTGTCTGTCTAGAAAGCTCATCCCCAAGAACCGGAGCAACACCAACCAAAGGACTGGAGTCCCCTTAATAAATCTAATAAATTTCACTTATTAAACTTTAACCCTTAAAGAAGAATTAAAGGTTGTTCTTTCAAAGAAAATAATGAATTTGATATATTTCTCTGGGAAGCCACTTCCTTAAATCAATTTCTTGATTAAACCACTTATAGTTTCACCCACAGAATATGTTAAAAAGGAGTCATATTTCTGAGAGGATTGGTGTCACCAGCTACAGCATTTTCTTCTCCTTTTTTTGTAAGGCAAAATACATTATTGCAGTGTGAATTTAGGTGTTTGAACATCAATGTTTTGAAATTAGACTATAAAAATGTTTATAGCTTAGAAGACCATTAAAAAAAGAAAATTGATAACTCTTATCACAGCACATGTTATCACAGACAGCACATTAAATAAAGTTAAATTCACACTGAACTTGATTTTTATTAAATAAAATATACTGTCGATGTTTACAGAGTTCAACTTTTGTTCGAGCATATTTTAATTATTTTTTCTGGATTAAATACTATTAAAAATTAAGATTCATTCTTTTTATCCCCCTCAGTATATACTCAGGGTCATTCACTTCTGAGCTACCTGGCGGAAAACTTGAATGTTGAACAAAATTCAATGCCAAAATTAATACTACGAACATCTTTTCGATATCAAAAATCCTTAATTGCTAATGATCACTGATTTGCTTTTTCCCACTATATTTTTGTCTTTTCAGGGTTATCATATAAATGAATCACATACTATGTGACTTCTTAAAACTTGTTTCTTTAACTCAGCATAATGACCTTGAGATCAATCCAAGTTGTTAGGACCAAAGGTCCATTTCCTTTCATTGCTGGGTTGCATTGTATTATAAGGGTATATCAAAGTTTGCTTCTCTTTAACTCACTAAAGGGCATATCCATCATTTCTATTTTGAAAATATAAATAACTAATAAGCTTATTATTTGTACTGTGTTTTGCATGTGAATATGAATTTTCCTATTGCTTGAATGAATACCAAGAAATGAAGTTCCTGGGTGAATATCTAACTATTGTCAAACTTGTCCAGCTTTTTTCCAGTGTGACTGTACTGGTTTGCATTCTCCCAGTTTTCTATGTGAGAGTCACCTTCTCTGCAGGTATACCAGCATTTGGTATTTTCAGTATCTTTCATTTTAATCTTACTATTAGGTCTATTGTAAGGGGTTAAAGAGGTTTGAATTTACATTTCGCTATTGGCTAGTTGTATACCAATTCATATAGCTCTGTTAGATCTATTTATTCACTTAACAGTATGTTTTTCCAGAGAAAACTTTTTAAATTTATTTATAAAGTTCAATTTATCATTTATTTTATGGAGCATACTTTTCTATTCATGTGTTAGTACTATTGCCTTAAGCCTAGCTCACAAATACATTTTTCTGCTTTTTTTTCTCCTAAATGTGCTGTAGTTTCCAATTTTACATTAAGGTCTATAATTCCTTTTGAGTTAACTTATATCAGTTTTAAGTTAAAATTCATTTCTTAAAATACAGATGTCTAGTTGCTTTAGTATCGCTTGGCGAAATTAACTTTGAAGTTTCATCAATAATAAATTGGCCATATTTGTTTGCATATATATTTTATTTCTACATATTGTTCCATTAATGTATTTATCATTTTGCCAATATCATATTCTTCTGGTTCTTGCTAAGTCTTAAAATGGAGTAGAATTTCAAAATCCCTTTTGTGTTGTAGTTCCTTCAAATTTCTGTATAAATATAAACTTGACTAGTGTAAATCTTCAAAAACTTCTGAGAAAGTAATGAAACAGTTAAATCAATACTAACCACTCTAAACCACACTATCCAGAAAATCAATTTGGCTCAACATTTATTTCTGTATTCCTTGGTCTCTTCCAGCAGCAATTCATAGACTTCACTAGTCAGGCCTTGCACAAATTTTGTTAGAATTACCTAATTATTTTGTTTTTGGAGATATAGTAAATGGTATTTTTTAAAAGATTAGACTTCAATTTTTCATTGCTAGTTCATGAAAACATGATAATTTTTATATTGGTGTTTTATCCTGCAACTTTTCTAAATTCATGTATGTGTATACTGATTTTTTTCAAATTTTATGGATTTTTAACATCAGCCAATATAATTTCCATTTTTTATATTATCAAATAATCATTTCCTTAAAGTCATATGTATTGCTTTGTAGATCCTTTCAAAAAGTTTATTTTGTCTTTAACTTTCAGCTGCTTGAATATGATGTTGCTGGGTATATAATTCTTTGGGTGTTTGGGAGGATTTTCTGAGATTCTTGAAAATGTAAGTATGTGTAATTTTGATTTATTTGCAAATTTGAATTATTAGACTGTGTATACTTTACATATTTATATGTAATGCATACATATGATCTGAAGCATGTACTCACTACTCAGAAACATACAATTGAAGTTTACAAAATAACAGAGGTAATGTAAATCAATTATTGTTTTAAATTACTATCTATTTTCAGTAGATATATTGAACTATGAAATGATGATATTAATAATGACTAAATTCTTTGCTTATTCCAAAATATTTTTATTTTATAAAAATTACTAATTATGTTGTAACAAACATAAATTCACATGAACTCTCTTGAAAATAATGTTACATTAGGAACATCATAGATCCTTTACCAAATACTACACACTTGTAGTTTATGAGTCATCATAGATTTTTTATTTTTAAAATTAAATTGTGAATCAAATTATTCCTATAAAGGCATTAATGATGCAAAGATTAAAAAAACTTTCAGGAATACTAAGATTCTGTAAATTTTACATTTATATCCAAATATTGTAATAAAAGGTCACATATGAAGTATAACTATCTCAGAGAATATTATAAAATATTTCACTTTTTGTTTCTTTTGTGATTGCCACTAATTTTATGTTACTTAATTATGCACTTTCTTAGAGATCTAAAGTACTTACAAATAAAATGTATACAATTTTAGTGTTTTTATACTGTTTTCTCCCGTTACATACACAGACTGGGAGTAGCTATATCCCTAATTCTGTATTCTAATTCTATAATTAAAGGTTAAAGAAATTCAAAGATACAAATGAATTAACGTCATTCCTGAATTTATTTCCAATAACTGTTATTTTTTCTGATTTTGTCAGCTTTATGATCTTGTGATTAAAAAGTAAATTAAGGGATTAAAAACTTTTCATTAAATACAAAAGAAGAATGAACCCATGCTCTATACATTTAATATTTCATCTTGAGAAACCTTGTTCAGAACAGAGATAGAGCAAGTCACATTAAATTTGCTGTGAGCTCAACCCTCTCAATCTCTGACATTCTTAATTTTACCAACAAAGATAAATGATGCAGCAGAAATTGTAACATAACATTGATCGTTTTATCATTGTCAACTGAGAACAAAATCACTTACTTGCCATGGGTTTTCCACAAATATTTATCATATGTTTTATCTTGCCTATTAGCACTCTATTGCACAAGTGTTTTCTGACATTAGTGCTATATATCAGGTGGGGGAAATATTTTATGTTAATTAGATTTTAAATATTATTGTGGAACTCTTTTCCTGACAGAAAAATACATTAATTAATTCAATGAGTTTATCAATATCCAGTTTTAATCTGAGTGGGCATTTATAATTCATATTTTCTCCAATGCTATGAAATGATCTCATTATTTCATTGCAGATAAGGCATTTATAAAAGTAGGTATGGTTATGAAACTATTGGGAAAAAAATTCCACATCAAATGTTCTTGTAGCTAAACATTCACTTCCTAGCTTTTATTTAAAACTATTATAATAAAGGGGATTCCATTCATTCAAAATCCCACTATAATGATTTTAATTGAAAGTATTAAGGAAAATAGCTATTTGAACTTATTTCAATGTTTAATGAAAAGGATTTCTTTCTTATAATAAGAGAATATAAGGGATTCTGCTGCTACTTCGATTCAGTTACTATATGGAGACTCAAAATTTCTTAGGACCAACTCAAGATATAAATCTCTAAATAAAATACATAGAAATATATCCACATTTACTAATGTAAGGTGGGAACAAGATTTTGACTTTTCTCAGAATATAGAGATCCTATTCATTTAGCTAGATTTTGATAAATGTGAACAATATTGTATTTATCTCTATGATTCCTTAACTTTTAACTTTTTAAGATTTAACTTAACTTTTTAAGACTTCTTCTTAAAAATATATTTAGCAAATATCTATTTTCCTCCATTTATTTTCAACACATTTTTCTGTGGCATGTATAAGGTAAAATATTTTAATTATTATACATTAAATAAAATTAGCCTGTTTGGTGACATATATATGCAAGAAAAAAATATTCAGTTTTATTTAAATCTCGAAACAGAGAAACTCTCATTAACATTCTGTGGTCTTTTTCTTGCACTTTATATTTTCTAAATTCAACAGAGTTATTTTTAACAAATACATGGTAGTTATTTTTAACATATATATATTACATACTTGTGTGTATATATATATATATATATATATATATATATATATATATAGATATGAGGGAGAGAACACGACGCACTGAAAGAGAGAGATCTTCATGGAGACAGAAAAGGGAAAGAAATTCCCAGTCATCTGCTCTATGCTGTGATGGCCCTGACTTTTGAGATTTCAATGTGTCAATTCATGCTTGAATCAAGTCCAATGTTGTCCTCTCCCTTATGCATATTGCTCCAATCATTTTACTATTCTTTCCTTGTATTCCATTGAGACAAACTTGGAACCTGAGCTCCAAGTCATTCTCTCTCCCTGTTCTCTTAACACTGACCACTTTTGCAAGGTAAGTTGGTAGGTGGTTATCATTATTAGAGATTTCACATCAAAAGTGAATGACATGTGGGTTGCAACTTCCTGCTTCTGCACTCATCTCCCCATGTGGTCTTGTTTTTCTGTCCTTACTCCTACCTCTGCTTTTCTCTTGTTTCTTCACTGAAGATTTTATTAATTCTTAGGGAAACAACTTTAGAGATAATTTTTAAAATTCACCATTTAAATATATATGAGCATTTTATGGAAACATGTCAAAGGAAGGCATCATCTCATATTTCACTTTATAAACACTGGATTTATTTTTACATGTAATTCATAGGAATTCCTGTGCTTAATTTGATTGATTTTTTTAATACTGGGAATTGTACCCAGGGCTGCTTTACCACTGAGCTACACCCCAGAGCATTTTTAGTATTTTATTTTGAGACATGGTCTCCCCAAGTTGCTAAGGGTCTCACTGAATTGCTGAGGCTGGCCTGGAACTCATCATCTTTCTGCATCAGCCTTCAGAGTTCCTTCCTGTGCTCAGTTTGAAAAAGAAAAAGAAAAAAAACCTTACAGAGATAACAGGCACTTTTTTTTATTTATTTATTTTGATTCATTGTACACAAATGGAGTACAGCTGTTGTTTCTCTGGTTGTACACAAAGCAGAGTCACACCATCTGTGCATTCATACATGTACACAGGACAATGATGTCTGTCTCATTCTGTTATTATTATTACCCCCCAACCCTGACCCCATCCCTCCCTTCCCTCTATGCAATCTATACACATTTCAGAAATTTTTAACACGTTTACACCTATAAACACTACAGATTTAGCATAACATCTAACATTTTTACCTCATCTGAAAATTTCCTTTTTGCCCCTTTATAATTAATCATACACTACTGCCAGACTAGGCAACTACTTATTAGCTGTTATTGCAAATTATATTTGAGTATTTTAGAATGCACATCAATGGAATTTTACAGTACATTCACTTATGTGTCATCTATAATTCAGCTTAATATTCTTGAGAGTCACTAATGTCATTTCAAGCAGCAACAGCTCATTAACTTTTATCACTTAACAGTAATCTATAGGATGGATATACCACAATTTGTTAACTATTCACCTATTGGTAAACATTTAAGTTATTTCCTGTATATACATAGTTGCTATGAACATATGTAAACAAGTGTTTATGATGATATGGCTTCATTTCTTTTGAGTAACTATCTAAGAATGGAATTGTTGGGTCATATAGTAATTTTATATTTAACATTATAAGCAACTTCCCTACTCCTTTTCAAAATTTTACTTTGGTGACGAATGTATGAACATTTCAGTTGCTATGTTTGCACTAATATTTGTTGTTGTTAGTTTTGGGTGTGTATCTTTTGTGTATATAGAAGTTTGTTATCTCCTTGAATAATAAAGTATTTTAGGTGTTTTTCTTATTATTCACTTACAATTCATTTACATATCCTGATAATTATTCATTCTGATAAATGAAATAGAGACTTATGTATATATGAAGTAGATGTATTTGACTGGATTTCTGTATCTATTTTAGGAAAAGCTTGCTAATTTCTACAGGACATTTTTAGTAAGATTGCATTGAATGTATAGATCAATTTTCTATTAATTGATATTTTATGTTTGAATTTTCTGATCCATGAGCATTGGACTCTTCATCATTGACTAAGGTCTTTTTAAATTTCTATCAGTAGCACCTTTAATATTCCATGTACATGGCTTGTGTACACTTTGTTAAATTTATTCCTAAATATTTCATGCTTTTTTAAAATTTTGGTTCATTGTCCACAGAGTACAACTATTGTTTTTCTGGTTGCACACAAAGTAGAATCATGCAATTTGCATATTCATACATGTACGTAGGGTAATGATGTTTGTCTCATTATATTATCTTTCCTTTCCCACCCCCTCCACACCCCTCATTTTCCTCTATACAATCCATTCTTTTTCCATTCTTCCCTTACCTCCCCTACCTCCATTATGTGTCATCAACCACTTATCAGAGAAATCATTTGGCCTTTGGTTTTTGGGGATTGGCTTATTTCACTTAGCATGGTATTCTCCAACTCTATCCATTTACCTGCAAATGTTATAATTTTATTATTCTTTATGGCTGAATAATATTTCATTGTGTATATATATATGCCACAGGTTCTTTATCCATTCCTCTATTGAAGGGCATCTAGGCCTGGGAATCAATCTAACAAAAGAGGTGAAAGGACTCTACAATGAGAACTACAGAACACTAAAGAAAGAAATTAAAGAAAACCTTAGAAGATGGAAAGATTTTCCATGTTCTTGGATAGGCAGAATTAATATTGTCAAAATGACCATACTACCAAAAGCACGGTACAAATTCAATGCAATTCCAATTAAAATTCCAATGACAGACCTCATAGAAATAGAGCAAGCAATCATGAAATTCATTTGGAGGAATAAGAGACCTAGAATAGCTAAAGCAGTTCTTAGCAAGAAGAGCAAAGCAGGGGTATCACAATACCAGAACTTCAACTATATTACAGAGCAATAGTAACAAAAACAGCATGGTATTGGCACCAAAATAGACAGGTAGATCAATGGTACAGAATAGAGGACCCAGAGACAAACCCACATGAATACAGTCATCTCATACTTGACAAAGGTGCCAAAAACATGCAATGGAGAAAAGACAGCCTCTTCAACAAATGGTGCTGGGAAAACTGGAAATCCATATGCACAAAAAGGAAACTAAACCCCTATCTCTCACCCTGCATAAAATTCAACTCAAAATGGATCAAGGAATCAGACTAGAGGAATTCTAATCCTAATCTAGTCTAATCCTCTAGGAATTAGACTAGAGGCCCTGCACCTAATAAAAGAAAAAGTAGGTCCAAATCTTCATCATATCAGCCTCGGACCAGACTTCCTTAATATGACTCTGAAAACACAAGAAATAAAAGCACAAATCAATAATTGGGATAGAGTCAAACTAACAAGCTTTTCCTCAGCAAAGGAAATAATCAGCAACATGAAGAGAGAGCCTACAGAGTGGGAGAAAATGTTGCCACACATACATCGGATAGAGCACTAATCTCCAGAATATATAAAGAACTCGAAAAACTCTACACCAAGAATACAAATAACCCAATCAATAAATGGGCTAAGGAAATGAGCAGACACTTCACAGAAGAGGATCTACAAGCAATCAACTGATATATGAAAAAAATGTTCAACATCTCTAGTAATAAGAGAAAAATGCAAATCAAAACTACCCTAAGATATCATCTCACCCCAATTAGAATGTCTATTTCAAGAATACAAGCAACAACAGGTGTTGGCAAGGATGTGGGGAAAAAGGTATTTCATGCTTTTAAAGAAATTGGTGTCTTGTGATATACATGATAGTGAGATTCACTTGGTATATTCATATATGTAACATAGGGAAGGTCAGATTCCTTTCACTGTTTTCTCTTATCCCATCCCTCCTCCCCCTCTATCCCTTCCATCTACTCCACTGGTCTTCTATTTTGATGGAATGTCCCACACACAACTTTTTCCTCTTCTCTCTCTCTCTCTCTCCCCCTCCCTCCCTTCCTCCCTCCCTCCCTTCTTCCTTCCTCCCTCCATCCAACCTTTGGCCTTTTGGGTCTGGCTTATTTCACTTAGTATAATAGTCTCCAGTTCCATCGGTTTACTGGCAAATGTCACAATTTCATTCCTTTTCATGGCTGACTCCACTGCCATGTGTGTTCAGTATCCTTCAGCAGAAGCCCCAGCATGTGTATTCAGATGATCTTCCTATGTTCACAGCCAAATGAGACCCATTGGCCAAGGGGCCAGGGGTTACTGTTGAACCTGATATTTCTCTGTCACGTCCCTATGTAAGTAAAGTGTCAGTCCATCTAGTGTCCACGTGAGTGGTGTCTTCTTTGACAATCTCAGCACTTGCAAACCTTGCAATGATTTGATGACCTGGGACGGCTTCTCCTAGTGGTAGCAGGTTATTTTGCTGTTTTCCCTATGGTGGGCCTCCTCCCTTAAAGGTGAAAATAGATCATTAGCTCCAGAAATCTTATATAGTGACTATTATTATATGAATATTACAAATAGAAGAATTATTTTAAATAGTACTAATAAGATAGACTTGGTGGCACATACCTGTAATCCAAGCAATTTGGGAAGTTTAAGAAGGAGGATTGCAAGGTAGAGGCTAGCCTCAGCAACTCAGCAAGACCCTCTGCACCTTAGTGAGAACCTGTCTCAAAATAAAAAGAAAAAAAAATGGAGCTCAGTAGCATAGTTCCTATGGGTTTAATAAAAAAAAGGAAATAAATATTAATGTATCCAATATCACAAAGCTAGTACAAAGATTTGGCTTCAAATTCATTAATTTTAACTCTAATTATATACCTATAGCCATTATGTTTCCCTTTTTATTTATATAATTGTTATAAATACTCCATTCATTTTATCTGTCTATAATTCTGATAAGGATACTATGTGTATGGAATCTATGAACATTTCATTAAAGCACTCTTATTTATAAGACATCAATAGCTAGAGATACCAAGGATAATAAATGCACATTTGACTAGGAGAACTTAAAGTGCAGTAATTAATATTTATATTTTCTGAATGATTATTAAGCATTGGAATTTTGTTATCTAGTAGCATAGAAGAAACTTGATTGGGTCACACTTGAAATGAGATCATTTAAATTAGTTCAGACAGGTTTCTGAGACACCTGCCTTTTTTTAACCTTGCAAAAATAAGATTGGATTAGCCATCAAATTGTCCCTGTCTTATATGAAATTACTATTACCTAATCTAAGAAGAGTGATTTATGTAAGTAAGGCAGTTTAAAAGTGAATAAAATATGAGCAGTGCGGCAAAATGAAAGTAAAATTGTGCACACGTTTTGCAAAGATATGTAAAGGTCAAAGGAGTATTCCTATAAAGGATACTAAAATCTCTACAGTAATAAGTTCCAATCCATAAACTACAATTTCACAACAATGTCATAAAATTTAATATGACATCAATAGAATAAAATTTTTCATATTAATCATTCATAAATTCAAAAAGTTTTATTAAAAGAGATTTTAAGTAGACTACCATTTCTAACTCATTATTTTAGAACATTCAGAGAAATGATACATAGCCATTTCCTAGTTAAAATGGGAAAATACAAAAATACAAATAAAATTTCAAAGATACATAAACATATGCAACTAAAAAGGATCCCCAACATACTTTTCATGCATCAGAGAAATACTGCAAAACCAATCAATCACTTATTATCTTCAGATCTTTTCTCAAAATTATATTTGTGAATATCAATATTTCATTTTAAAATAGGCCTTGAATTTCAATGACTATTGAGGGTACTAAGTCCAATGGTAGCTCTTTGATTGGCACTTTTTCCCCCATATATTTATTCATATTATATATGCTTAAGAGCAGAAAAGATCTTTTTAGATATACATGAAGCCTGAAGGTAAAACAAAATATAAAACATCATTGAACATAAAACAATGATGTTATATTCAGAACTGAACATCTACCTTGTCAGTTGGCATTTTATGACAACTAATTTAGTTTAATAATGTTAGCATTGAGGAACAAAACAAAGGCAAATAGTGAAAAGATTCAGTGCAGGTCCTTACTGCCTGATAGCCATTTGTCACCACCTGTGAAACTGTCCTCAAGTTCAACCCCTCTGTGTTCTTACCTCTTCATCTTTAGAACAGGAATAAAAACGTGTGAATTCAATAGGCTGGTTAAAAGCAATAAGTGGTGCACTGTATGTCTCTCTTAGTAGATTAGAATTGTTTGTTAAATGTGCAGTGTTAGCTTACTATAACTCTTTTAGGCATCATTAAGTGAATAGATCCTCAATTACAGATGTTGCCAAACAATCCCAAATGTTTACAAAAATGTGAAAAAATAATTATCTGTTTCTGTACAGTATAATGTAATGCTGGGAATACCTTTCATTGAAGACCTTTCTTCAAATATGTTCCTTGAGGACCCCGCTTTGAGATTAGATTGACATCATAAAATGCATTGTCCTGAGAAAGGGTTTTCATTTGAGAGTCTTTGATGAGGGAATTGCTATCATTGGACTCAATTTTAAACAGAAAAAGTCAAACAGAAAAAGTACATAATTCAAATGCTATTGGTGAAAATACTAGATTGCAATTTGAGGAGGAATATCATTATATGGCCTAATGATTTTGAAAAAAATATTCTCACCTTATAATTCTTATGCAAGTCATACATACATTAATGCTAGTGATAGGTGAGGAAGTCATCTGTATTTGGAGAACCTCAGATGAATGCTTCTTATTACATACATCCAGAAATCTTTCCAGTGTCTCTCCTGACAACTTGAGGGTCAAATATGGACTATCCAGGGGTTTTAATGGTATCTGGCTGAAGAGAATTGCACCAAACCTCTCATTGTCAAATCTCACTGCCATTTGCCAATTCTTTTGTCTTTAATTCCTTCTTAAACTGCAAAGCCAAAAATAGAAAATTTAAATATTTAACTTCCCTACATTATGATTTTGTCTGGGAAATAATTCATTATAAAAGTGTATATTATGATGCTAAATCATACTTTTCTAGAAAAGTGTCAAACTGGGTAATATAGCAAAACCTTCTTGAAAGAAATTCACACTTAAAATAATGTAGAATTATATTTTGTTCAAAATTTTACTGAGGAAATTGGATTTAGAAAGTTAAATGGCCTGTGGGAATTTGTAACACATTGCTTGTAAAACACTGCCTTGTACATTCTTGTGGTTACTTGTCCTTTGTTTATGGATATAAATAAATTCATAAAGTTTTTGAAATGCATGAATATAAATAAAACAAACACAGGCATATTCACACTGGAACTAACAAAATTTTTCAACTAACTTGGCTTCACAGTGAGGAAGTGCATTTCAAGCTCTATATAAGTTATCCAAAGTGTCATGCTATGCTAATTTAATTTATTAAGTGATATATAGATTTCATACTTTATTTGAATAGCCATAGTCTAAAATATAGAAACTTTTAAAACTAGATATCAATTATCTGATTTTTTTCCTTTTAATTTATTATCCTATGTCTTGTTTCAATTTGAAGTGGAAAAGTATGGCTCTCTTCTAATAACTATAGCTTTTTACCTAATGATCCGATAAATTAGTGCTTGTTTGATGGGTATATATACTGCTTTCCCAAACTCAACAGGAAGTTGCCAATGCTTTTATACAGAGGCAATATTTTCTCTTGTTCTGAATTTCTCAAAGGATCAGCAGTTAATATAGTATTTTCTGTAACAATTAAATTAAAGTGGTAGAGATTTGTTTCTCCATATGTTCAATTTTTTTGATTAAGTAATGCCTTAAAGTACCATTTTAATAAGGTAAGTGCACTACCTGCATGAGCCAGACTTCACTTGTTAAATGATGAGTGGCTTCCTGCCATTGCATTTTCATGCAAAACTGATGGTTATGCAAGTCTTGTGCAGAACAGAAAATACATTCATCTGTATAAGGCAATTCTCGAAGATAAACACCAGAAGAACATTTGTATTATTATATAGTAAAGAAAACCATGAAAAATTTCTAAGTAATGAAGCATTGCATAATCTATACAAATTAATAGGCAGCCTTAGTTCATCTAAAAGTTAAGCTGAACACATGAAATAATTGTGGAATAAAAGTCTACATACTGTGGTATTCATGTGCCAATTCATAATGTATTTTATTTGAATTTTAAGGGGTTCTTCTTAAAAGCATGGGTAATAACAAGATCATGAGAATGTAGAGGACTAATTTTGAAATTCAGGCTAATATGCAAAGTCAAACAAAAACCTTCAGAATATTTATGTTTTCTCTAAGAAAATTACATCAGAGGAAAGGGTCCTTATGCATAACAACACTAAGAGCCTTGTAGTTGTGGATGTGATGGATTTCTTGGCACTGTACTTAATAATCCACTAAAAATTGGTAAAAATGCACTTTTAAAACTCCAAAAAATTTTAGCACATGCCCATAATTCCCAAGAAAAAGGGATACCTTGATGATAACTGGTGAACCCTGCCATTTCCTTCACTTTCTGTCTGGAAGCAGTTTTTAGATAATGTTATAGATAGAAACCTTACTGAATTAAAGAACAATCAGAGTGTAACAAAAGCAGATGCACCTATAGTTTGTCCGGAAGGGGACTAGAGAGGAGTACTCTATACAGAATAAACACCTCCAAAAGCCAGAAGGGTTTTCCCAAGGATGGGTTGCCTGATATTGAGCTGCATTTAAGAAGGATGAATTCCTATTACATTAAAGAAGACATGAGAGATGTACACTGTACAATCTCAGATGTCTCACTGGTCTGGAACTCAGTCTGGTCAACTGACTAGTTTGTGTGGAGAATACTCCTCACTGAATGCATCTAGTGGGCACCTGATGAAGATTGGGTTTGGCACACCTGAACTGCAGTGAGACCTATTCTGAATTTACACTAACAGAGCTTAAAAGAGAGCCTTGAAATGATTCAGATAAAGTCATAACTGCCTTCCAGAAAAATAAATACAAAATAAAGTCCTATACTCTGAAACAACCCTTTATCCAACCCTTAAGAATGTGAAATTCTCCTTGTCCATTTTCCAGTTGATATTTACTGGATTTGCACTTCATCCACTTCAGCTCAAAATGAGGAAAGCTGCAAGACAAGAACACAAACTGCACAGGAGAGAAATCTACACAATAATGTTTTGAACACATGAAAGTCCCTGATGTTGCAAAGCAAAGAGTAGACCAAACTCCAAATTCCAAGGGCTAATGAATCACCAGGAAAAGAGGGGACACATGAACCCCTTTAACTTTGGCAGATCATAGAAGAGAAAACAGTCATAAAAGTCAATAAGAAAGCACCTGAAATTTTTATAAACTTTTAAAGTCCAGGTGTGGATTGTCATGAGAGTTTTGAGCTGGTAGGAGCACAAGACACAGAGATGTATGCAAATACTCACTATCCTGTCTCCATAGGTCTTCTACAAGGGTCATGAAAGGTTGGAGCAGGAGAGAGAAACTGAGATTCCCATTGTTGCTGCAGATTATTTGTTTGCCTGCTGTGTTCTGAGTTTGGGTACTGAGCATTTGTGTTCTAGGCCCTACCTAAGAACAAGGTGATGATCAGTTGCAGCTGGGAATAGATAGCACACACGGTGATGTTTCTCTGATTGGAAGTAAATTCTGACTGTGTTGGGGAAGAGCGCTGCTGACTGACCTCCACCTGGATCTTAGGGAAGATAAGTGCTAGGAGAGAGCCTTGGCCATGGAAGAAGGTATGCATGATGAGCAGAAAACTTAATGTTAATCAAGAGTATGGTGGAAATCCACCTGGCACTTTAGGCTTCATACAAAGGTAGTGGTTGCAACCACTGAAGGGACTCGAAGTTCATGGGAAACAGACTTTACAGTAGCAATAAAATTCTTAAGATCAATTCAAATCTCCCAGAGATCTGAAAAAAGAAGCATTTCCACTTGAAAGTGTATATATTATTAAACTAGGTCTCTTTAATTCTTTTGTATGGACTCTCAGGCATATCATCAAAAACTATGGAACCAAACACACAGTATAAGCAATGATTAATTATCCATTGCAAAGATATAAAATAGTCAACATAAACCAGAAGGGATACACTTAAATGTTGAAACTATCAACATTTGATAGTTTATACAGATGAATCATGTGCTAAAGGATATATTGAAAAAGTGGATGATATGGATGGATACATGGAAAATTTCATTAGAGTGAAATATCCTATAGAAAAGTCAAATTTAAATGCTAAAAATTAAAAAAAAATGAAATCAAAGATGAATAATTCTCTTAGTGGAGATATCAACACACTGGTACCCAGGAAGAAAGAATGAGTAAGCTTGAAGATGGGTCAAGAGAAATTACGAAAACCTAATCACTTAGGACAATCAGAAGGCAAGTAAGCAAACACACAAAAAGAGAAACAAAACAGATCAGAGTCTAAGAGGACAGAACCAAGTGTCTTATATACATTCATTTTAGTTTCAAAAGAAGAATAGAGAGCAAGGAAAAGGAGCACATAAGGTGCTGCATGCCTGCCATCCCAGCAAAATAGGAGGTTGAGGTAGAAGGATTGCAAGTTTGAGGCCAGACTGAGGCCTCAAACTTTGGTGAGGCCTCACTTTGGTGAGGTCCTGTCTTAAAATTAGAAATAAAAAGGGCTGGGGATGCAAATTAGTGATAAAGTGCTCTTGGGTTAAATCCCCAGTGTCAAAAAATAAACAAACACAAAAAAGAGGAGAAAGAAACATGAAAGATAAGGACTCAGAATTTTCCCAACTTAATGAAAAACAACACATTGTAGATTTAAGAAGCTCAGAGAATCCCAAGTAAAAAAATATATAGAAAAATAAACCATGGTATATTATAGTAAAATAGTTAAAAATTAAAGAGTATTTTTAGTCAACAAGAATAAAATCATTAGACTAATTTTAAAAAATCTGTTCCTACCTAAGACATTGAAACAGAAACTAGATTAATATCACTACGTAAATATAAAAGGAATATAAAATATCTAAAACAAGAGTAATCAAAAAATTAGGTTTTAGCTGATAAAGAATATTAACTGTTGGAAAACCAGATATTAATGAGGTAAACCCTAAAATTGCTTCAGCTTGGGAATGGAAGAATTCCCCAATGAAAACTATGCTAAGAATGTTTTACTGGCAATCAACTGTGATTATCTCTGAAATGTAAGAAGCAAAATTGCTGAATCATATGTCACATATATTATTATGGCTTTTGGTATAGGTAAGCATTTTCAGCTTCTCCCTGCCAATGGTACATGCATCATCAAGAACTGAGTAGATTCTTTTTATATCATCTTGTTTGTGGTTGCCTCTAGCACTTCTTGGGAGAAATCTATCCTACTTTTGCATTCCAAAACCCAGTCCAGTCCATAGAATGTGCAGCTAAATATAGCTTTATTCAAACTGGAATTAAATAAAGTTTTATAACTCAATACATGAAAAGTGCATGACAGATGTTGACTACAAGTGTAAAAGTATATCATGTAACTTCTGATTGCACGTATCTCTGAGCTAAGGGAGAAGATATGTATGTTTGTTATCAGTAGGTGAGAATTATCAGAGGACATGGCATCAAATATAGGTGCTAAGGAGTTAGAAGAAGGTAGTAATCAAGCCACATTAAAGAAGAGTAACAAATGTTGTTGCTATTTAAGAAAGTCCTTGAAATAACATGAAATTTACTGTGTATAATGAGGATTCAAAGGTAGAAGACTGATGAAACTGGATGGATGTTTATGTTGAGAATTGGCTGAAAAGTATGCTATGGAGAGAATTTGTTGGAAAACCAAACCATGGAGATAACGACTTATTTTTATGTTCATTATTGGTTGATTGGTCCAAGGTTTTGATGGGTTTTTGCTTAAACAGTAAAAAGAAAAACTGAGCAAACAATTATTTATTCTATTGATTTTTAGATTAACCTATTCATACAATGTTGAATGACTTGGAAGAACATGGAATTACAGAATATTGAAAACAAAATGAATACTAAGAAGCTACTGAAGTGGTTTAAATAAAATGTTATATAAACCTGAATTAAATTATTTTATAATTTATAGTTTAAGTAGATTAGCAGAGAATTAGGGGACAGATATCAATGCAGATTTATATAGTTCTTCATTTAACAAAAAGAAATATCATTCTTTGTTTCTTACTTTTAAAAGACTGGTTTCATCTGTTAAAATTTCTCAGCCATGATAAAATATCATTTGTTATGTACAAGTTTTGACTTAACTATGGTTTGTGTTGTGGCCTAGGAATTTTCCATATGCTGGTTCAAGTCTCCTGGGAAATAAGTAGTGCTATCATAAGACAACGTTGTCAACAGAAAGAGATCAGTGATGCACATAATTGAGGAAAAGAAAGTAAGAAAGCAATCTTGATTGTGTTTATACAACCAAAGATGGTCATGTCAATCGTTGCTGCAATTATCTGTTTACCAATTAAATAAAAAACTACACTATTAATGAAAAGATTATTTAGGGAAAACAATACATAGATGAGTTAGCCATTGACTCAGAAGTAAAGAGAAAAGGATGTACTCATTGCTTTATTTCACAGAAGAATAAAGGATGTGGAAAATACAGAAATAAACCAAAATTGAATCAAAATAGGAAGTAGAGTCAAAGAATGAAATAGCTTTCAAAATAATAATAGATTCTTTTCTACTTCAATATTTTTCCTTTATTCAGAGAATGAAAGCAATGTAAGAAATGCATAACTACATTGAATTTTAGCAATATTATATTGTCATAGAGAAACTCTAGGTCTTATATAAAATTGAATCTGGCTTACATGAAAAACATAGACATATTTTAAAAGTGTTTTTATAGTTTGATTAGATTGCTATCTTTCATGAGAAGTATTTAGAATATTATAACTAAACAATGCTCCAGGAGATTTGGTCATCTAGCCCTACAATCTTATTCCATTATTCAATTATGAGTAAGCAATTCTCAGACCATTCATTGCAGTGACCTTTTTTATAATAATTTTTCTTTTTCCCTCTGGGGGATGATTACAAATCTTTATTAATTTCTTCACAGTATTGGACATTAGAGATTATGAGATACACATGATTTCTTAGTCAGGTTTTCATAGCAGCCAGGAATCAGAGGAGCAGGCCGGGACAAATATAGACCTAGACCACAACCACCGCAATGTAATTCCTCCAGCCATGCCCCACTTGCCTATGGTTATAACCCACTAGAGTGATATTTTTAAATTAATGCACTAAATGGATTAGTCCACTGATGAGGTTATAGTTTTCATTATCTAAATGAATTTTGGGGAGACATTCATACATTAACACAGGATCTTTTGGGGAATACCCCACATATAAATCATAAAAATTGGTATTTCAAACTTCAGGGTGGAAAAGCTTGTCAATAGTAATCAATACAAAGCAACTGAATCTAATGATGGCAATTTGAAGATATCTGAAACTGTAAGAAAAGCAATTTGAGAAGGGAAAATGATCAAAGAACACAGAATTTATGAAGAATATATAGATAACATGGATTAACATTAGAGGTTGAATGTATAATCTTAATCTCTCCCATGTTAGAAAAAAGGAAGAAATAATAGATCTTTATTCATTTTGTCTTCCTTGTATTAAACTCCTTGGAATCATATCAATTTTATGCAATCATGAACAATATATTCATATCCATTGGCTTGAATATATTGAATTCATAACCATCAGCCCTCAATAATTCACAGATATTTTATTATGTATTTCTGACTTACTCACTTTCTTCATTTGTGCGGGAATGCTTCCTGTCTCTCAAACTAGGACCCTTCTCCTTGTCACCCACAGATAAAATCATCACTTTATTTTTTTTCTTAATTTTTTTATTTACTTATTTACTTATTTATTTTTTTACAGACTGCATTTTGATTCATTGTACACAAATGGGGGTACAGCTTTTTGTTTCTATGGTTGTGCACAATGTAGATTCTGATTTAAAAAAAAAAAAACACAGAAGGAATTCATAGCATGTTACATGAACTGGGTTTATTGCCTTGACATAGGTATCAAGGAACACAGAAAACTGGGAAGCCCAGAGCCTGGTTCCCCATGGCTGGTTCCCCATGGCTGAAGCAAGCTGTCCAGGGTAGATGGAGTCTTAACTGCATATTCTACTTGCACCACAGCTAGGACCCTTAAGGCAGCTCCCCTGGGTTATATGACTCAGGAGTCATGTGACTCACTGAGTGAAGCTTCAGATTACATCCTTGAGTCAAGGGAAGAGAGAAACAAAGTCCAGGGTGTTCCAAGCAGTTTTCCTATAACTCAAGCTATTAAATTCCCTAGGAGGAAAAGGAACAAGACCCAGGATATTTTTATCTTTTCCTCTCTATTTCAGAATGTTGCATTTCCATTCCATTAATGCCATAATTCTTGAGAACTAAAAACAAGATTGTTGAAGAGCTGAGTCAGTGCAAGACCTCTCAGAGAACTGGGCTGTAATCTCTTGCCACCTACACCCAGTTATTTCTCTTGGCAAATCTAGTCCATTTTAAATGCTTATTGATATCTCTAGACCTGGAGGAAGAGTTTTGCCTTGTCAGAGTGATATAACACCTGGACCAACTCAAACTCATCATTGAGTCATAGCCAGAGCACATATTACTAGGCCTTGGAGGACAAGCTCCACACGAATAACTAGACCTGCTGAAAGGAATGAAGTTCTTCAAGAGGTCAAAGAAGGATCCTTCAGGCAACCAAATTTCTGAAGCCACATTTCCTCTGCTTGTGTTTATCTAATACCTTAGGCATGTAGATACAGCAAAAGGTGTTGACAATCCCACAAATTCTTCCCAATAGAGCTAAAAGCGAGTCTAGATCAACTACATTACTTCAAATAATCTTCCCACAGGTTTTGAGGGCTATATTCTGTGCCGTCAAGGCAGTGGCAGAGGAGGAAGCAAAATTTGCCATGGGCAAGGACAGGGTTCTTATCATTTATCAGGAGCACTGACTCCTATCTGTAGCACAAAAGATTTCTTAAAGAACATAACCCAGAGTCAGATATACCTCCTAGCATGTTCTTAGTAAGCCTGCAGTACAGCTTGAGACTGCTAGCCCAATGCTGTGTTTCATTCTCTGGAGTGACCAGGGTCACCCCAGCATACTCAGTGTTCAGGATCCCACCATCCGCCAGTTTTTGAAGCATGATACTGCTCATCACATATTTGCATTAACCATAATGCACCTAAGGAAAGATGTAGCTCTTGGGTGCATATCCCTTCTCCCATGTCATCGCTCAGTGGCACAGTTTTCTTACGGAAATATTGGCATTCATGCACCAAGTCCCTCTGATGGCATAGCTAAACAATCCTCCTTCCTCCACTCAAAGTCATTGCTCTAGCATTTCTCCCATGTCTCTCTTACATCATTAAATTTCACCTTTTTCTTTATAACATCCCCCAATACACTAACATGTCACCATAGCTCTCACATTAAAAAGAAAGATGTTCTCTTGACTTTAAATATTTCTTGAGCGACTGTTATTTATTTCACTTTCTTCACTTTCTTGTGTATAGTGTTTCCAATTCCACTCTAATTGTGTCTTTAACTTGTCACACACACACTCGCTGATCCTTCTGTATTTTCCAGTCTCTAGATCTCTAGGTTAGTTTGTGTGCATCAGGCTGAATTCTCAGTTGTCTTTACTTCTCTCTCTAAACTGTGTACATTTCCGAGGATCTCATGTAATCTTGTGGTTATAGTATTTGTTATTCTGATGTGTTTGTTATTTGCTTTCAGTATCTGTCCTTTGAATTCTGCACATGGATAGCTAATGGTTTAAGTGACCCTCACAATAGCTTCCACTTTCTTTTTCTGCTATTGTCCTCCTACAACTTCACAAACCATACCCAGAATTAGCCTTTGGAAACTTAAGTTGGATTATTTCCTCTGCTTAAAATAAAGTCATGATTCATATGTCATTTTGAGTAAAGAAATTGCATTTTAGATAGCACAGAGTTTGCTACCAGCTCATCTTCCTCCTCACCCACTGGGACCTGGGACCACTGCCCTGCATCCAATGCTCTTCTTTCCACATGATAAAAACACAAGAGAGATCCTTCAGAGTGGGAGAAAATCTTTGCCACACACACTTCAGATAGAGCACTAATCTCCAGAATCTACAAAGTACTCAAAAATCTTTACACCAAGAACACTAATAACCCAATCAATAAATGGGCCATGGAAATGAATAGATACTTTATAGAGGAAGATCTACAAGCAATCAACAGATTTATGAAAAACACTTCCTCATATGGTTATGGTACATTTATTTCTGCTTGGAAGAATCTTCCTTTTGATATCCACATGGCTGTTTCCTTGCCTCTTTCATATCATTGATCAATATCACCTATTTAGGAAGACCTATTACCCTTTCCTAAATTTAAATTTTTTCCATAGACTTTCCTACCGTCTCACTATAGACTGTGTTGCTTATATTTACTTATTTTTATTTTCCCAAACAGAAGGTAAACTCTTCATTAATAATGTCTTCTTTTTCGTTAATTTCTATAAAACAGTCCATATCACTGCCTGATATGAAGTGTAAGTTCAACTAATATTATTTTAATTAGCAAAGAAAAATAAGGTGTATGGAAATGTTAAAATTGGATTACCCTTTAAAAGATATCATCTCTTAGTTTTAACATTAATAGAGCTGCACAATAACTTTCCTTTTCCTTTACAATGAGGAGACTAAATCAGAGAACACTAAAATTTGTTTTTAATATTCTATGATTGTATATCTAGTTTTTTGCTACTATGACTAAAAGACCTTGACCAGAGAAACTATAGAGGAGGAAAAGTTTATTTGAGGGTTCATGCTTTCAGAGATCTCAATCCATAGAAGGCTCTCTCCTTTTCTTGGGACTCAAGGTGAAGCAGAAGATCATGGCAGAAAAGTGTGGCAGAGGGAAGTAGCTCATATGATGATCAGGAAGCAGAGAGAGACTTCACTTTCCAGATATGAAATATATACCCCAAAGGCATGATCCCAAGGACCCATCTCCTTCAGCCACACCCCACATGCCTTCAGTATCACTTAGTTTACTCCATCAGGGGATTTGTTAACTGACTGGCTTAAGATACTCATAAACCAATCATTTCTCCTCTAAACCTTTTTCCATTAACTCACACATGAGCTTCTGAGGGATACCTCATATCCAAACCGTAACAGGATCTTTCTCTTCCTTTTAAAGTGTTGATTAACATTATTACCAAAATATAGAAAAATAACTTTTTATAGTATTATGACTCTCATTTCATAAGAAAATAAGTATAAAAAACCAGAATGCCCTGTGCAAAATTTCATTGTATAGAAATTTCACCAAAATATATGGACATTATCACAATGGATTCTCAATGGTATCTTAACTTTAAGGTGAATAGCAATTTTCTGCTATATTTCATAGGATTTACTTTGCATATGACTTTTGTGATTTTTTTTTTTTTTTTTTTGGTACTGGGGATTGAACCCAGGGGCACTCCACCACTAAGCCACATCCCAACCCTATTTTGTATTTTACTTAGAGGCAGGTTCTCATTGAATTGCTTAGAGCCTCGCTAAGTTGCTGAGGCTGGCTTTGAACTTGCAATCCTCCTGCCTCAGCCTCCCAAGTGCTGGGATTACAGGCCTGTGCCACTGCACCTGGCTGACTTTTGTGATTTTGACAAAGGTAATATTGAATTTCTGAATTCATGCAATTCATTATAAGTTTCTGATCTTGTTACTTTTGATTTAAAAGAATTAGCCTCAAACATAAGTAGGTTTTAATATTTAATCAACACATGTATGAAGTCAATGTGTCTTTATGCAAGCCAACTTCTGACATCAGTGTTTAGCAAGGGGAAATTGTGACTATGAACATGGACTTATTGGCTTCTCGTTAGTATAAATCAATGCCTTGTGAAAAATAGATTGCTGAAAAATTATAAAATATTTACTTTGCAAAAATAATATCCTAGGTGCTTTGAGTTCAATAAAAAGCCACCTAACCTTATCATATTAACACGCATTTCATTAAATACTAAATAATTTAGGATGTATGAGAAATTTGAAGAATGTTAAATAGGTATTCTGTGCTTCCACTCATTCTGATTTTATTGATTCTGTTATTACTAAAGTAAAACTTAGTCAAAGAATAATAAGATTTTTTTTATTTCTTGACATTCTTCAGTTATTCAATTTTAAACATTTAAAGAGCACATATATGGAAAAATGTTAGTCTTAAAAAGTCAGGCCTACGTCTTTCAGTCCAAGTTGTTTGGGGCATGATCTCTTAATCATTAAATATCAATATATAGTTAGAACCAAACAGAACAGAAATGTTTCAAGATGAAAAAAATGGGGGGGCTGGAGTTGTGGCTCAGTGGTAGAGAGCTTGTCTGGTGTGTGGGAGGCCCTGGTTTCGATACTCAGCACCACATATAAATAAAAAAATAAATAAAAGATCTGTTGACAACTAAAAAAATGTATAAAAAGATGAAAAATTGGCTTTAAAATTATAAAAAGAGCATAATATGTCAACTTTTAAAAGGCAATAAATTACCAATAACAGTGAATTGACTGTAGAGCATCAATGAAATACTTCTATTTCTATGAGGGAAATTATATTAAGTTCCCTAGGACAGAACAAAAAAGTGATTTTTGTTGTAAATCTTCCTTCTAGTTTTCTTATAAGAGCACAATTGTACTAAACAACAACATGTAAGGAAGAAATAAAAGCATATCTTTCAGTATATTCTTAATGTTTTAAGCTTTGATTGTGCATTATAGTCAAACATAATAGTGTTTCATTTTAACACATTCAGAAATTAATGTAACATAATATTCTCCATTTTGATCCCTAGTACTTCGCCTTTCACTCACTTCTTCTCACCTTGTCCACATTTCTTTACAATACTAGTCATCTTCTATTTATTGTCTGTTGCTCTAATTGCTACAATATAGTTACACATAAGAATGAAATTCATATTGATATATTTGTATATTCACGTGGCACATTTTAATCAGTTTCGTTCCATATTTCCTCACTTTTCCCATTTCTTATCCTTACTCCTCAAGATCCTTCCTTTGCTACAACTGCTCTCCCTTCCATTACCAAGTAATCCACTGTTGCTATCCTTATTTCTTCCTA
>JAJEJO010053518.1:47422-61427 GCA_020662805.1 Glaucomys volans
TATGAATTTAGTTTGGCTTACATCCCTTAGCATGATGTTTTACAATTCCATCTGTCTACCCGCAAATGAAATGATATGATTTCATTCTTCTTTATGACTGATTAAATCTCCATCATATAAATATATGTACATATATATGTGTGTGTGTGTGTGGATATACATATATATATTCTCATTGTATATGTGATTTGCATTTTCTTAATTGCCAAGGATTTTGACAATTTGTATTTCTTCCTTTAAGAAATGTCTGTTTGGGGGCTGGGGATATAGTTCAGTTGGTAGAGTGCTTGCCTCACAAGCACAAAGCCCTGGGTTCAATCCCCAGCACCACACACACACACAAAAAAAACAAAAAACAGAAACAAACAAAAAAAGAAGTGTGTTTGGATCATTTGTCATAGGTCAGATTTTTATGTTTGTCTTGTAGTACTAGGAATTGAACCTAGGGGAAGCCACTGAGCCACATCTCCAGACCTTATTTTTTTTTATTTTGAGGCAGGGTCTCACTAACTTGATTGAGACCTCACTAAATTGCTGAATCTGACTTTGAACTTGTGATCCTCCTGCCACAGCTGGGAATACTGGCATGTGTCATATTGGGCACATAGATTATTGATTGGACTTTTTGGTTTTATTTATTTATTTGGTGTTAAATTTTTGATTTCTTTATATATTGTTGATATTAATCCCCTGACAGAGGAGTAACTGTAAAGAAATTTTGCAAATTCTCTAGACTCTTTCTTTATACCCATTTCCTTTGCTCTGAAGAACCTTTTTAAGACCATCCCACTTACTGAGTCTTAGTTTTGTTTTTTTTTGTTTTAGGAATCTCAAAAAAATTGGGGCCTGTGCAATATATTGGAGTTTGGATCCTATGCTTTCTTCTAGAAGTTGCAGTGTTTCTTCTCTAGTTCCTAAGTTTTCAATCCGTATTGAGATGATTTTCATGTAGACTGAGAGACAGAGATCTAATTTCATTATTCTACATATGGATATCCAATTATCTCAGCAAAATTTGTTAAAATGATTCTCTTTCCTTGAAATTTTGGTTTTGGTAACTTTGTCAAGGTTCAGATGACTATACCTATGTGGATTTGTCTGTGTCTACCATCCTATTCCATTTGTCTTAATAGAAGAAAAAAATGGAAATAGAAATGCAACATATCAAAATCTATAAAGGCAGTTCTAAGAGCAAAGTTCATAGCATTGAGTGTCTATATTAAGAAAAAAGAAAAAGAAAACAAAGATCCCAAATACAAAATCTAATATTAAATATTAAACCTTAGAAAAACAAGAACAGACTAATTCCAAAACCAGTTGATGATAGAAAATATTTAAGATCAGAATTGAAATTAATGAAATAGGATATCTAAAAAAAAATAGAAAGGATCAATGCACCAAAGAGTTATTGTTTTAATTTGCTCACATTAGTTATACATGACAGTATGATTTAGAATTATACTACTTGTGTAATCATATATTTACAAAGGGTAATAATGTCCAATCATTCTACTATCCTTCCTACCGCCAAACCTCCTCCCCTCCTTTCACTCCCCTCTGTCTAATCCACAGTACTTCTATTCTTCCTTAGCCCCATCCCATTATTGTAAATTAGCATCCCTGTGTCTGACAAAATTTTCAGACTTTGGTTCTTTGGGATTGGCATGATATTCTCCAGCTCCATTCATTTACCAGAAAATGCCATAATTTCATTCTTCTTTAAGGCTGAGTAATATTCTACAGTGTATACATACCACATGTTCTTTAACCACTCATCTGTTGAAGGGCATCTAGGTTGGTTCCATAGGTTAGCTATTGTGAGTTGAGCTTCTATAAACATTGATGTGGCTGCATCACTGTAGTATGCTAATTTTAAATCCTTTGGGTATATACAGATGAATGGGATTACTGGGTCCAATGATGGATATATTTCAAGTTTTCTGAGGAAGTTCCTCACTTCTTTCCATAATGGTTGCACCAATTTGCAGTCCCACCAGCAATATATGAGTGTACCTTTTTCCCTACATCCTTGCCAGTATTTAATGTTGCTTGTATTCTTGATAATTGCCATCCTGACTAGAGTGAGGTAAAATCTCAGTGTACTTTGATTTACATTTCTCTAATTGCTAGAGATGTTGAACATTTCTTTACCTATTTGTTGATTGTATTTCTTCTTCTGTGAAGTGTCTGTTCAATCCCATAGCCCATTTATTGATTGGGTTATTTGTTTTTCTGGTCTTAAGTTTTTTGAGTTCTTTATATATCCTGGAAATTAATGATCTATATGAAGTGCAACGTGGTAAAGATTTTCTCTACTTCCGTAGGCTCTATCTTCATGATCTTGATGTTTTCCTTTGCTATGAAGAAGCTTTGTAGTTTGATTTTGTCCCATTTGATTTTTTTTTAATAGAACAGGAGGTGTTTCATTATAAAGCTCATGAAGGTCTTGTTCCTTAGCTACCCATGCCCACTGATCCCTCATAATTGTTCCTGCACACACATAGCAAAAGGAGACGTTCACAGATTGGACTATAGTTTCTGCCAAGGTTAGAAACAAGTTTCAGGTTGCAGTAGAGATGGGGAATTTTAGTCTCTATCTCTTAGTAAAAAGAATGAAAAAGTTAGTGGGAGGAAGACTTCAGTGGAGTTGTGACCTTTTTGATGATATTGGTACCCAGGGTTCTGTGCCCTGTCCCTATATAGCTACACCAATTTTGTGACCATTTTTCATCGGGAGTATTCTGGGTTAAGGATGGTAAAATTAATGGGATTACAGGCCCCTAACCTACAGCTGGAGGTGGTAACACCCTTTCAGAGGAGTGCTGTTTTATTTTTCCCCTGCCAGGTGGCCCATGAGACATAGCTCCAGGAGGGGCAGTAACCATTATTACTGGTGCACCCAGGTTGAGATGAGGGTTGCTCTTACATGATTTATCATTAAGTCTGTATTCCCATTTCCAAGATAGCCCTCCATAAGCCTCTGTAGACCACCATGACCATTCTTACCTATGGCTTCACGAGTGTCAAAGAGGACTGACGCTAGCTTCTTGGGGTCAATAATTTGGACTCAGTTAATTATTAGGCCCATATTGTCACTGCTTAGGACCTCTAGCCATTCCTCAGTTGGGGAATACTGTGGGTTGGAATGTGTCGGTTCCTTTGCTGGCAGATTCAAAACGTAGTCTTATTATGCTTACAGGTCTTTGAAATTGTTCCTTGACAGGAGAAAGGGGTATGATAAGGTAGGGTTGTGGTGATGCCCCAGGCTGATCACATCAGGTGACGGCATGGGTCACAGGATGAAGGACTTAAGTCTATAAAAAGGGGCCAAGATAGACACAGTCAGTAGCAACAAAGCATCCTGTCAAAGAAGGTAAAAGACTGCGGATAGAAGCTTTTCAACCCAATGCCAGTCGGCCACAGAGATGAGTACGTGGTGGCAGTGCCAAAACATTACAGTGAAGAAACCAATATTGGAAATAAGAATAGTCCAATTCCAGCAGGCAGCCAATTCCTCAAGTTTTGCCATGTGAAGGAAATTGACCATACAAGTGAGCTGCATCCCAAGAGACTCCTGAGAACAACAACCATTTGATTCTTGATTTTATTTCTTGTATTTTAAAAGATTAATTATGGAAGTCAGTTCTTAAGCTGACATGGTGGAGATTTGAGTCTACTTTTTCTTTGATCAGGCACAGTGTCTCTGTTCTAGTACCTAAGTCCTTTGGTAAACAAGATTGGTGAACTGTGAGCTGAACTAATCAAAAGGAAGAGAAAGGTGATTCAAATACATAAAATTAGAGATGAAAAAGTAATTATCCTTAGTAATTTAGGAACTATTTTGAAAACATAATAAACTAGAAAATCTAGAAGATATCAACAAATATATATATATAACATATATATATATATATAAACTACCCAAATTGAGCAAAAACAATATAGAAAACCTAAAAAGACCAATATCAAGCAATAAGATTGAAGCAATAATTAAAAGTTTTCAACAAAGAAAGGCTCAATACCAAACAGAGTCTAAGCTGGATTATACCAAACCTTTAAATAAGAACTAATATCAATCCTTCTCAAATTAGTCCATTAAATAGAAAAGGAGGAAACCGTTCTAAACTAATTCTATGAATCCAATAACAGTCTGACACCAAAACAAGATAAAGAGGTATCAAAGAATAAAATCCACAGACCAAAAGCTAAAGAAAAAATATTAGCAATCCACCTTAAACAATACATTAAGATGATTGTTCACTTTGATCAAGTTGTTTTCTTCCCGGGGATGCAAGTTTGTTTCAATATACAAAAACCAATATGTTTGATTCATTACATATTCAGAATTAAGAACCACAATCATATGATCACATTAATATATGCAGAAAAAACCTTCAGGAAATTGCAGCGCCCATTCATGTTAAAAATCCTGAAGAAACTAGGGATAGAATGAACTTATTTCAACATTATAAAGTCTACATGATACAAAACCAAACCAACATCACACTGAATGGAGAAAATGTGAAAGCATTTCCTGTAAAATCAGATACATGACAAGGATGTCCACTTTTGCCACTTCTATTCAATATAGGTGTTACAATTCTATTCGGAGCAATCAGGCAAGAGAAGGAAATTAAAGGGATACAAATAGGAAAATAAATCAAATTATTTGCTTGCTGATGACCTAATTCTATACTTATAAGACTCAAAAATCTCCACCAGAATAATTCTATAACTGATAAAATTTCAGGAAAGTAGAGGGATACAAGACCAACATACACAAATCAATAGATTTCCTAAATTCCAAGAATGAATCTGTTGAGAAAGAAATAAGGAAAACAATTCAATTTACAATAGTCTCAAAGTATTTGGGAAGAAATCTAACCAATGAGATGAAATCCTTCTACATTGCTAATTATAGGACACAAAAGAAAAAAATTGAAGACCTCAGAAGATAGAAATAACTCCTATGTTCTTGGATGGGCATAATTAGTACTGTCAAAATAGATATATTACAACACATGATCTACAGACTCATGTGATCCCAATCAAATTACCAATGACATTCTTCAGAGAACTAGAATAACAGTCCTAACAGACCTAAAATTCCTATCAAAGAATAAAAGATGCAGAGAAACCAAAGCGGTTCTGAGTAATAAGAGCAATACCTGAAATATCACAAATACCTGATCTAAAGTTATAGTATAGAACTATAATGAAAAAGATCATTCTTAATTTAACTTACTATTTTCCAAATAAGTCATGATTTTCTTGTTTGAAGAAATTTATAGAAAATAGAACATTTTCTCTTGTGTGTAGATACAACTACACCTTTTCTAGATCATTACAACTTCCAAATTTTATAGATTATCTCCAACTCTTTATATTTTAAGGGTTTTCATATTCTCTGTCATGAAGTCAGAATGGTCTCAGCAAAATGATTTTTATTTTGGTCTTACTTTCTATGTCTAATCAGTAAAAGAGCAAAGTTTTATCTCATGACTTTTCTTCTCCCTTAGCATTTCCATTTTTGTCTTCTAATCCATGGGCAAAATGTGCACTGTTTTAGTTTCTCTTCTTTGCTACATTCATTCAATCTTGTCAATTTTTATTGATCATCATTTTTTACTCATACAATTCTTTCATCTATAACATTTAAAAGCACTTTAAAATATGACTTGCAGCAATATTTTATTTTGATCCCTTTAAGATGAATTATATTATTTATTAAAATGATAATGGAAATGATAACATAATAAGTTATCATTATAAACAA
The DNA here is from genome assembly GCA_020662805.1 of Glaucomys volans. Taxonomy (NCBI): domain Eukaryota; kingdom Metazoa; phylum Chordata; class Mammalia; order Rodentia; family Sciuridae; genus Glaucomys; species Glaucomys volans. Next base: position 53,199 of record JAJEJO010053518.1, read on the forward strand.
ATAAACATTATTAAATAAACATTATTTACAAATGATAAAATAATAAGTGCCTGGCTTCTGTTTAGAAAATCAAAAGTTGCATCTAAATGTTTTGTTTGTGGCATGTCTCTCCCTCTGTCCTGTCCTCTATATTTTAATAAGTCAAGTCTAGTCTTTAATCCCTTCTTGAACTATTATTGAAAAGAAATAAATTTCTGGAAATAGAAAACAAATAGAAATTAAGCATATATAGGTGGAAACACAGTATAGACATGCCATAGAACCTCTATGCATTTGTAATACAAAATTTAGGAATTAAGAATGGGCACCGTGGCGCATGACTGTAATCCCAACAGCTGGAGAGGCTGAGGCAGGGTGTTCTTGAGTTCAAAGCCAGCCTCAGCAACTTAGCGAGGCCCTAAGCAACTCATTGAGACCCTGTCTCTAAATAAAATACAAAATAGGGCTGGGTATGTGGTTCAGTGGTCGAGTGTCCCTGAGTTCAATCCCCCATACCCACCCCCCAAAAAATTTAACAATTAGGTATAATATATTATTCACTTAAACATCTCATAGTACTATTGTTATTTTCCTCCACATTTATTTTAACATGGGTTTATTTGTTTTTAATAAACCCTTCACCACAGAACTTAGAGTTGTATATATTATTCAATGAAAATTTTAAGAATAATACTTATGTTACTATTTAGTTATGAGGTGTCCCACAAAAGCTTTTGTATGAGATAATGCAAGAAAGTTTATAGGTGAAATGATTGGATAATAAAAGCCTTAAACTAATCAGTGCATTAATTAATCTGAATGGATTAACTGGGTGGTTACTGTAAGCAGGTAGGCTGTAGCTGGAGAAAGTAGTTTGCTGGGGACCCGCCACTGGGTATTTATTTTATCCCTGGTGAGGGAGAGCTCTCTGTTTCCTGGTGTAAGGTCCAGAGCTGCTTTCCTCAGCCAAGTCCTTCTGCCGTGGTGTTCTTCCTCACCTTTTGCCCTGAGCAGTGGAAATGGCCATCTACAGAATGAAACTGGGATCACCAAATAAACCTTTTCTCTTCTAAAATTGTTCTTGTCAGGTCTTTTAGTCATAGCAGTTTATATTCTCAGATTCATATTATACTCACTCTCTGACACAATTTTTTTAACATAATAGTTTCTTATTTTGATCTTTTTCTTTTGCTAATTCCATTCTCTCCACTTAAAATAACATTTTTTTAGTCTAAGTGGATGATCTAGATGTGAAGTCATTGCCATATATACCAGGGTGAAAATACACAAACATTTGGGATATCATTAATTTGTGAAATTACTAAAATAACATACAATTTAAATTTTTTCTGCTACCTAAACCAGGAAATTCTATCAAGAATGATGACTGTAGTGATAAATTGGAGCTATTTTGTAGTTTTTAGTGAAACACCTGGATATTTAAGAGGCTCCATCAAATTGGAAGAATGAAGAGTACAACAGGTTAATGAGGAAAACTAAAGAGTGAATTTATTTGTAGAGGTACGTATCTGAAATATTGTAGATTCAATTCCAGTTCACAGCAAGTAGAGTTACAAAAATGTTTTTATTTCCCAGTGCATATACCGTTGATGTGTACAGTAAAATACACTCTATTAAATGTGCAATAGCACTATGTATAAAAAATAATTTTTAAAAAAATTTCTAATAGGAGTTATGAATCAGCTGAACTCTCAGTGAGCCATAACTTCATTGCTGCAATATGGTCTTGCCATGGTGTTACTGGTGTCTGACTAATAAGAATGTTGCTAACAATTTGGGAAGGTTGTAGCAATTTATTGAAATATGACAACAATGAAATTTGCCATGTTGATTGACTTTCTTTCATGAGAGATTCCTCTGTAGAATGAAATGCTATTATCATAGCATTTTACCCACAGAACTTCTTTAAAAATTTCAATCAGTCTTCTCACACTCACTTGACACTTTGTAAACTAAGTTTATGTAATATTTTAAATCCTTTGTTGCCATTTCAACAATATTTGGTGCACTTTCACCAGGAGTACCTTCTATCTAAAGAAGGATTTTCTTTGCTCTTCCATAAGAAGCAACTCAACATCTATTGGTTTTAATCACTACATTGAGGTGATCAGTCATGTCTTCAGGCTCTACTTCTAATTCCAGTTCTCTTGCTATTTCTAATGCATCTGCCCTTAGTTCCTCCACTGAATTCTTGAACTCTTCCATCATCCATAAACCAGGGGTTAAATTATTTCAAATTCCTACTAACGTCAATTTTGATCTCTTCCCTTACATCACAAATGTTCTTAATGCCATGTGGAAAGGGAGTCAGTCCTTTCCTGAAGGTTTTCACTTTATTTTGAACATAGCCATTAGAAGAAAAGCTATCTATAGCAGCTATAGCTTTAAAACTTCCATCTACTATATAATAAGACTTGAAATTCAAAATTATTCTTTGATTCATAGGATGCACAATAGATTTTACTTTAACCAGTATGAAAACAACATTGTACATCTCCATAAGAGCTCATGGAAGTCCAGGTGCATTGTCAATGAGTATTAATATTTGAAAAGAAATAATTTTTCTGAGCAATAAATCTCAACATTGGGCTTAAATAGTCCATATAACATGTTGTAGACAGATGTTTTGCCATCCAGACTTTTTTCTTCCACTTATAGAACACAGGCAATGTAGATTCACTATGCTAGTGTTCTAAAGAACCCTATGCTTTAAGTCACCAGTTGCATGGGCCCCTAAAAAATAAGTCGGCCTATCCTTTGAAGCTTTGAAGCAAGAGAGTGACTTCTCCTTTGTAGCTATGAGAGTTCTGGATACCATCATCTTCCAATAGATTGCTGCTTCCTCCAAGCTGAGCATCTCTGGTTTAGTGTGGCCATGACCATCGGTTATCTTAAAGATATCTTCTGAATAACTCATTACAGCTCCTACTTCAGCACTAGCTGCTTTATATTTCTCTTTTGTGCCATGAAGAGAGGTTCTTTCCCTGAACCTCCTGAACCAAATGTTGCTAGATTCAAACATTTTTCTGTAGCTTCCTTATCTCTCTCAGTATTTATAGGGATTAGGACCTTGCTCTGGATTAGGATTTGATTAAAGGCATTTTGTGTCTGGCTTGATCTATCCAGATCACAAAAACTTTCTCCAAATCAGTAATCAGGCTGTTTTGTTTAGATGTTGTTGTTTTTATTGTTATTTTGTTTACCATTCATGTATTCTCTAGGGTAGCACTTTTAATTTTCTCCAAATACTTTTCCTTTACATTCACATGTTGAGAGTTTGTCCCAGAGGCTTGATATTTAGCCTATTTCAGTTTTCAACAGGCCTTCCTAAACATAAACTTAGTTTACAACATGTCAATTAAGATTCCTCTCGAATTTTAATCATTTCTAGTTTTTGACTCAAAGCGAGAGATGCATTCTTCCTTCACTTGAGCACAACTTATGAATTTCGTAGGACACAGTGGAAGCAGTTATGGAAGTGAAAGAAGGAATGTCAAATAAATTAGTACATATTAAAGAAGAAAGAGAGGAAAGTCTGTGTAACCAAAGAGGTTTAGATTTCAGATGTTGACTTAATGTATGGAAAGCATGAAGTGATTATTTTTTGATTTCTCCTTGAAGAAGTGAGTCAATTTGTTGGCATCTGTTTCTTAAAATTTGTGAAGTAGGGCCAATTATGACTGAAGTTATGGATTTTCAGAAGATGAACTTGAGATCTGAGGTCAAGAGGTATTTGTCTGTGAATCGTGTTATCAATGGAAGATAATTTTAGAATACTAGCATGTGGAACTCTGAAGATCTATCAAAGTATATTTTGGATTATTTAGGTCACACTGATAGAAAAGCTAATGCTATTAAGTGCTTTTGAATGTTCAAATAAGTCCAGAATAGTTTCAAAGTTTTCTCTCAAGAATGTAAGAGATAAGAAAATGGAAATTGATTATCTGTATTTGTATAATTCACCCATAGAGCAAATACTAGGTAAAAAAAAAAAAATCAATAGCTATACCTATGTTCAGTACAGGCAAAAACAAAGTTCTTAAATTAGTATTTTCCTTTGTTTCCTCAATTAAAAGAATCTGTATCACTAATCTTCTGGGCCTAAATGAAGACTTTCATGAGATTCTAGCTCAAAAATGTTCTTTTATCTTTATTTTCTTTTGTATTAAAAGGGTAGGTTGATTGCTGTTCATGGTGATAGGGGAGATTGTCTTAGTCATTTTATATGATTATAACAAAATTGCCAAAGACTAGATAGCAGAAAGAACAAAAATGTATTTCTCAAAATACTGGAGGCTAAGAAGTCCAGGATTGATGCCAGCAGACTCAGTAGACTTGGTGGCAAGAGAGAATATTCTTCTTGATGTGAAAATAGCTCTCTTTCTGCTATATCCCTGTTTGATGGGGAGACAGAGTTCATCACTATAGTGTCTCTTTTAAAAAGGTACTAATCTCATCATGAGAGATCTGCTTTCATGACTTAAGTACCCTCCAAATGCTCCATCCCCAAATTCCATTATATTAAAGATTAACCTTCAAAGAAATGAACTCCAACACATTCTGTCCATAGCATTAATCTTTTTAAATACAGTTTTCAGAATGGTAAGATTTGGGTATAATCTTCAGTGAAGTTGACCTTTAAAAAAATGATGTGATTACAATGCCATCTTTCTGATTATTTAGTGACTCCCACAGTTTCTTCTAAAAATAAATAATAACACCAGAATCCTAAAAATGTGTTATGATGTTCAACATAACTTGAGGTTATTCTAGTTCTCCAGCTGCCTCTCAAGTCTCTGCATTTTTTGTGGTCCAACTACTATAGTTGGCTGTATCTCTAAGGTATCAGGTTTCTTCCAGCATCCAGCATTCTAACATGCCCTTTCTTCTAATGGCATGACACTCTCCATTACTTTACTTTCTACTTCATCAACAAGCTTTCTCCCACTTGACTTATGATCTTGAAGCTCAAATGACATTTCTTCAGAGTAGGCTTCCTAAAATATGTAGGTTTCTTTGACATATACATGGTCTCAAAGAGCACTGCAACATATAAGAACATGTAACTCAGAGGTAATTATTTGATGTATATCTGCCTCACATATATATTGTTAAGTTCAAGGAATTCAAGGAATTAAGGCATTGTGTATGTGTGCATGCAACATTAGCTGCCTTCATATTTTCAGCATCAATTATAATGTCCTACCAAAAATGAACGAATTATTTCATATATAGATGTAAATTCAAAAAATAGTCTTACATAGTGTACATACCCCAGAAATTTTGTTTTTATCAACTCATCTCAAAGAAATTGTTAAGTATGAATGAAATATTCAAATGAAGGACACAGTCCAGCCTTTTAATAAAAGGAGTTTTTGACAACATATCCAAATTCATCAACAGGAAAGTGAATAAATAAATTTGGATCTGCCTATTTTGTGAAACCTAAAATATTCAAAAGTAGGTCAATGGAGATTGAAGCCTAATTATTTCGAAGTATCTTTCTATATTTTTCAGGTTTGTCTACCTAATCTGTCTTCTATGACATATATAAACTGAATATCATATTAAGTGTTCATAATAGTTATTTTGTTTTTTAAATTTAAATAACATTTAAAGGGAAAATATGATTTTTATAAAATTTAAATAATAAGATATAGATCACAAAAACTAACATTTATTAAGCATTTATTTGTTCATGTTAAATAATCTTTTACCTTAAAGTTGCCAACACTTTTTGTTGAGAATTATGCTTTTCTCTTCTAAAATTCCAACTATCACTATTATGTATTTGGTATAAATAAATGCTTTTGGAATTAGTGCACATAGGCAAATTTGAAGATATACATATTTTTGGAAAGTAGCATTTCCCAAAGGCATTACTACTGAATTATATATCATTGAGTTTGGCAGTTGAGGTAAGATTTCACAGTAACTAATTATTTTAATTAATTTATTGCCAAGTAACTGCTATCTGGAAATGTTGCAAATGGATTGCTCAGCATCTCAGCAATTAATCAATGTGTGAAAAGAAATGGTCTGAATCTCATGGTTAAGACCTGGGGAGGTATCACGCTGATATTACACTCTTTCTCTAGGAAGGCACTTATTCACAGGATATTTCTTGAAAGATAAATCTCCATGATGTTGAATCTGAATCCTTAATTTGAATGGATTAATAGATGCATAGGATTAAGAAACTTCTGGGTATGTTGATGAGGGTGTTTCCAAAGATAACTGGCATGTGGGAGAGCAAACAGCAAATTTGAGGTTGGAGAGACCCACCTCACATGTGGTGGCACCCTCCAATCATATAGGGGCCCGGAAGCAACAGTGAAGGAAAAAAAGATGAGGAAGTGGCAGACGCGGCAACCTCCATTCTTGAGAGCGTGCCTCTATTACAACTGAGGATCTCCAACCCCAGCTCCTTCTCTTTTCTTAAGCAGACTCTGACCAGCAGTTCTCCAGGGAGCTTCCAGGCCTCCAGACTTGGATTGGGGCTGAATCATTGGTCCTTTTAATCTGAGATTTCAACTTCTTGGAGCAAGCAGCTACTGATTCCCCCAACTTTCTAGTGTACACACAGCCACTGGGGGCTACCAAGTTTCTGATCTTGTGAACCATCTAATAAGGCCCCTTATGTAGTGATACAGATATTCCTCCTTTTGGTTTTGTTCCTCTAGAGAACTTGATTAATACAATCTCATGATTTTATTCTTCAAAAACCTTTCACAGATTTTTTTATAACACTCATGAGTTTATTTTGAAAGTCCTAGTTAAAATGGAAATGTGCTACATGGAATAAGTACGAGGTTGTCATACTGGTTCATTAGCATTTCAACTTGAATCAGTTTGTCCGATTAAATAAGTTATACATTGAAATCTTTAAAGGTATTTAAAAAATCACCTTTTAAAAATTGTATTGAAAATGTGGTCCCCCCAAATAAGTGTAAAGGATTTATTAGTGATTTTTTCTATCTTTGCTATCAAAAGTCCCATTAATATATAAAAACAAAATAAACTGTAACATATTTAGTGCTTGGATATATTATAAAATGCACTAAGTGAATTGTTAACACTGAGTTCACTAATTTACCAAACATCCCAAAGAGTTAGATAATACAGTTTGCATTTTGCAAAGGAGAAAGCACAAGGGAAGGCAAGTTGAATGCAGCTATGCATGAAAAATGAAAATCTTTAAACATCTTTCTGAAATTTTGAGATGTTGACTTTAAAGGAAAAATATGTTTAATCATCTATTCTCCCCCTCAATAACTAAAAACCATGAATATATCACAAATTAGAAAAGTACACAACATTTCAGTTACAGAATATACAATTTTTGTGGTTTGTAAAAATAATACTTTTTACTCATCCCTACCTTTGGAGAAAAATAATGTCTTGCACCCTCCTGTTGAATATCCAAAACCTAGTCACTGAATGACTCATGGTAATAAGCCATTGGAAATATCAGAATGTGATTATTCTAAAGAAAAAAGAGAAGTAAATATGATTCCCTTTAACAAATGTAACCAATGACTAGTACTTGCAAACCAAAATATCTTGCCAAAATTGTATGTTGATGTTTTAAATATAGACAAAGAATTTTAAGATGGTAATAACATCATTAATTCAATCAATTAAAAAACTTTTACTAATTTTGCAAAATCTGTATGAATTTGTAGATGTGAAAATATTAGACTGAATTTTACATTCCATTCAGGTGAATGTTTAAAGTAAGTTTTCAAAGGAAATAATTATCAAACTATGAAATTCAATGCGCATAGCATGTTCTAGTTTTGAGATTGTTAAAGCTAAGTAGGTAAAAATTGGACTGAAATATTGTACATGTCTAGTATATTTAGGTCATATATATATTTATAATATAGGTATGCATATTTCCATAATTTAGCTGATGTATTTTACTGTACTTCTTGTCAATACAAAAATTCCTTGGCATTGATACCTGCTAGAGTTTGTTGTCAATACATGGAAATAAGAAAAAAAAATGTGTCGAATTAATTTTTTTTTAATTTACTTATTGATTCATTGAACACAAATGGAGTACAGCTATTGTTTCAATGGTTGTGCACAAAGTAGAGTCACACCATCTGTGCGTTCATGCATGTACACAGGGCAATGGTATCTGTCACAATTTCTGTTATTATTTCTACCCCCCCAACCTGACCCCACCCCTCCATTCCCTCTATGCTATCTATCCTTCCTCCA
>JAJEJO010053520.1:0-105885 GCA_020662805.1 Glaucomys volans
GGGATGCCAGTCGGGTTTTTCAGTGTGAGCATGAATCGCATTTGCTTTCTAATAAAGTTGCACCTACCTTCCGAGATACACCCTGCTTCCCGGGTTCACAGGAGGCTCCCTGACGCTGTTCTGTCTGGCTGCAAGGACAGCACCTGGTCCCTGGGATCGGCGCCCGCCAGGTGTGGGCCACAGAGGATGAGGTCTCATCTTGGCAAGATAAGGTCCACGCTGGAAGGCCGCAAAGAGTGTCAAGTTGTCCCCAAGTCACCATTGTCCTCAGATCAGAAATACATGGTATAGTCAGAGGACACGCTTTTGGCTAGCAGTTGAAGATGCACACTGAGGCCAGTCGAAAGGCGGCTTCACCTCCGGGTATGCCTCCGCGCCTGACCACAGGGCTCTGATGTCGCCCTCTCCTTCTGGCCCTAGGCGGTTAAGACTCACGTCTAACTTAAGAAGTAAAAGTTTCCGGCTAGACTTTTCTCAGTACAGTTAGTAGGTTCAAGATATTGGGGGTCACCTCTGGAGATTCCTCACATCATTCAAATTGAGAATCATACTCCATGAAATATCATAACTACCAGAAAATAATCAATGATATCACACACAGATGTCATTAAATTAACAAGTCCCATTTCACTAAATTCACAAAATTCTTTTATATTGTAGTAAAACATAGTCACCCATCGGTATCCACATGGGATTGCTTCCAGGACTCCCAAGGACACTAAAATCCATGGATGCTCAAGTCCCTTACATAAAATATTTGCATATAATTTACACACATCGACCTACATATTTTAAATAATCGACTCCACCTAAAACGGTGCGAATGCTACGGAAACAGTCGCGATGCAGCATTGTTAGAGAAAAATAAGAAAAATGCCTGCATGTGTTTAGTGCAGGCCGGGCGTCGCAGGCCGAACTGCACAGCCCACGAAAAGACTTGGGAGGACTTTGCTCAACCATCAGGGAGAGAAACCCACCTGTGAATGGCGGGAAGCCACGGACATACCTGCGCCTCTCTCCATTCACGTGGATTCAGGGGAGTGCCTGGTTTCTGAAATCCAAGTTTTGCTTTTTGAAACTTTGTGGAATTTTTTTTTTCAAATACTTTCCATCTCCAGTTGGTTGAATCTGCAGATGCAAAACCTGAAAACTCTGCGAATACAGAGGGAAGACTGTTTACCCAACATGAAACTTACCATTTTCACCATTAAGTGTACTTTTTAGTGGCGTTAAGCACAGACACATTGTTATGCAACCACCTCCATCATCAGTATCCAGAACTTTTTAAAAATATTTTTTGTTGTAGGTGGACACAATGCCTTTATTTTATTCCTTTTTATGTACTGCTGAGGATCGAACCCAGTGCCTCACACGTGCTAGACAGGCAGACAAGCACTCTACACTGAGCTACAGCCCCAGTCCAGTATCCAGAACTTTTTAACTTGTTCCCATTGGACACCAGCTCCTCTTTCCCCACCTGCCTCAGCTCCTGGTGGCCTCTATCCCATTTCTGTCTCTGTAAAATAACTACCCAAGGTGTAAGTTGAATGACAGGTAGACATCCCTTAGTGATGGCCTCAGTGAGCTCAGCACCTCGCCCTCAGCGATGACCATGTTGTGGCGTGTCAGGACGGCCCTGGCCTCAGGGCTGCACGGGGTCCCAGTGTGTGTGCACACGGCGTGGTGCTCGCCTTTACATCCATTAATGGGTCTCTGCGGTGTGTTCACCCATTGACTATAGTGAATAATGCTGATATGCATGTGGGTGGACAAATGTCTGTTCTAGTCCCTGCTTTCAGCTCTTCTGGAAATGTACCTAGAAGGGGAATCGGGAAGATAATTACGTATTTAATTTTTTGAGGGACCACCAAACTGTCTTCCCCAGTGGACCCACTACTTCACATTCCCACCACCAATTGGAAGCACAGGGCTTTCCAATTTCTCCACATCTTTGTCAGCATCTCTCTCTCTCTCTCTCTCTCTCTCTCTCTCAATAGGCATCTTAATCAGTGCAAAAATGCATCTAATTATGGTTTTGATTTGCACTTACCTAATAGTGAGGTTAAGCCTTGTTTCAGGTGCTTATGATCCATGAGTATATCTTCTTTGGGAAAAAAAAATGTTCAAGGTCTTTGTCCATTTTTTTAAAAAATATCTGAGTTGTCAATGGACCTTTATTTTTTTATGTGTGGTGCTGAGAATTGAACCCAGTGCCTCACACATGCTAGGCAAGTGCTCTACCACTGAGCCACAACCCCAGCCCTCTGTCCATTTTTCAACTGAGTTTTTGGTTTCCAAATTGTGTTTTACAAGTTTTATATATATTCTGGATATTAATTCCCTAGATACATGATTTGCCAATATTTCTATTTTTATTCTTTTGATAGAGCTTTTTTTTTCTCCCCCCACCCCGCCCGCCATGCTGGGGATTGAAGGCAAGCACTCTACCAACTGAGCTATATCCCCAGCCCTTTATAGTGTCTCTTGACACACAAAAGTTTTTAACTTTGATGAATCCAATTTGTTTATTCTGTTCCCTTTGTGGCCTGTGCCTCTGAGGTCATATCAACAAATCATTACCAAATGCATCAGGAAGATTTTGCCCTGTTTTCTTCTAGGAGTCTTATGGTTTTAGCTCTTGTATTTAGGCCTTTAGGTTATTTTGAGTTAATTTTTGCATAAGGTGTGAGGTAAGGATCCCTCTTCAATCTTTTGCCTGTGGCTATCCACTCTTCCCACCACTATTTGTTGAAAAGACTGCCCTTTCCTGCACTGAATGGTCTTGATCCTTTATCAAGAGTCATTTGACCTTTAATGTGAGGGCTTCCAGATGGATTTCTCTTATTTCTGATATTCCATCAGTCTACTTTATACCAGTACCACACTGTTTTGACTCCCGTAGCTTTGTAATAAGTTTAGAAGTGCAAAACCAGGGCTGGGGTTGTGGCTCAGTGGTGGAGCACTTGCCTCACACATGGGAGGCAGTGGATTCCACTCTCAGCACCATATAAAACTAAAGGTATTGTGTCCGTATACAACTAACAATATATATATTTTTTTTTAATTTTTTAAAAGAAGTGCTAAACCTCCAACCTTGTTCTTCTTTCTGGATGATTTTGGCTATTCTACAAGGCAAACATTCTTCAAATGAGTGGAAATATAAGGGAAGAAGAAGAAAATACAAATTTTCAAACTAATTGCTGAAATAAAAAATTCACAAGAAGGGCCTCATAAAGGAACTGAGACAACTAAGCAGTCACTGAGCTCAAAGACAGACCAACAGAATTAGAGAGAAGAAATGATTGAAGAAAACAAACAAAACCTCCAGGACCTGAACAGCAACAGGAAGAGGCTGAACATTCGTGATGCACAAGCATCAGGTGAGCAACAGAGAGATGGAGATACAGACGTATGATAGATTTATGAGCTATGTGTTTGAAGAATAAAGACAGAAAGCTCCAAATTTGGCAAAGAACACTTACAGATTCAACGAGCTAAGCAAAACCCTGAATTCAAATGAATCTATGCACAGTGCACTTCTTACAAGGAAATAATAATCTGAATGACCGTGAACTTCTCGTCAGAATCTATGGCATATCAAAAAAAATGACATACTTTAAAGTAGCTAAATAAATAAGTAAGCATCAACCCAGAATTCTATATCCAGTGAAAATATTTCTGCTATGAGGTAGAATAAAGACAATTTCACATGAATTAATTAATCACCAGCAGACAGACATGCTGAATGACATTAGAGAGAAACTTGGATCATCAGGTGTGAGGAAAGAGAAACAAGCGGGCAAGGTGGTGCGTGTCTATGATCCCAGCTATTCAGGAGGCTGAGGAGGGAGGATCACAAGTTCAAGGTCAACCTGGGCAACTTAGTCAGACCCTATCTCAAAATAAAATCTAAAATGCAAAGAGTTGGGGATGTAGCCCAGTGGTAGGGCACCCCTGGGCTCACCCCCAGTACAAGGGGAAGAAAGAAGAAGAAGAGAAAACAAAAAAGAAACAAAAATGTAAATATGATACAACACTACCTTACTCTCTTACACCCCTTAAAGTACTATCAGGGTTGAAAGAAAAACATGAGAAAGAAACGCGTTGCCTGATAGAGTTGTCTGTGTTGTGTTGATATTATACATGTGACCACTACAACATGAGCAGCAGAGGAAAAAAAGACTTAAATTGATAAGGCTTCTAAATTCCACTTAAAGTAGTAAAAGCATTAACTCCAAGTAGATGGTGAAATTTAAAACACTAATATTGCAGTCTCTAGAGAAACCACTAAAACTATACAAAAAGCTGTAGTCAAAAATTCAACTGGTAAATTTAAATAGAAGACTACAAACTATTTGAATAACCAAAAAGAAGGCAGGAAAGGGGGAAAGGAGAAGAAAGATATGTAACAAACAGAAAACAAATGATAAAAAAATAGACATGAATAGACACATCAATAACAACATTAAATAGAGATGGCCTACACACCCCAGTTAAAAGACAGAGACTGTCAGAATGGATTCTTAAAATGCCCTAACTATATTTTGTTTATAAGAAACTTACTTCAGTGCTTGTCTTGCATGCACAGGCCCTGGGTTCAATCCCCAGCACCACAAAAAAAAAAAGGAAACTTACTTCAAGCATAACATTTAAAAGTAGATATATTGAAAACAAAATATAGGAAAGGCTGTACCATGCAAACACTAACCAAAAGAAAGCAGAGCAACTTTCAGAAAAAGCATTTATAAGCAAGAAAACCACTCAGGGATAAGGAGTAACATTAATTACATAATGACAAAATAAACAATTCACAAAGAAGATGTAACAGTCCTAATGTGCATCCTCCTAACAAGACAACTTCAAAATAGATGATGCAAAATAGGATACAACTGAAAGGAACTGGACAAATTCACAGTTCAGGTTAGACACTTCAAAGTTCTTCTCTTCATAACTGATTGATCAAGTTCATAGAAAATCAGCAAGGATGCAGAAGAAATGAACAAAAACACCAGTCAACTATATCTAACTGACATTTACAAACTACTACACCCAACAAGAACAGAATACTTGAACAAGGAATAGTCATTGAGAGAAGTCATATCCTGCATCATATCATGGGAAGAAAATTCAACATATTTTATAAAATGAAAATCACACAAAAAGTGTTCTCCCTAATGAAATGGAATGAGTTTGAAAGGAAAACCAAAAAGATATTGGCAAGTAGGACATTCACAATATGCTTTTCAGCTTTTTCTTTCTACAAGTCTATTACATTTCAGCCAAACCTTGCTCTTCAAACACGCAATATGCTTTCTGTGTTAGTTGGCTTTTTGTCTTCATGACCAAAGAATCTGACAAGAACAACTTAGAAGAGGAAAAGTTCATTTTGGGCTCATGATTTCAGAGATTCAGTCTATGGTCAGCCAATTCCATTGCTCTGCATCTGAAGCAGAGACTCAAGGTAGAAGAGAAAGGTGGAGCAAAGCTGCTCAGGTCATGGCAACCAGGAAGCAGAGAGCAAGGAGCCAGAGATGAGATAAAATCCCAAAGGCACGCCCCCAGGACCTACTTCCTCCAGCCACACCCCCACCTGCCTACAATTACCACCCAGTAATCCATTCAAATTATCAATCCATCAAATAGATTAATGTACTGATTAGGTTACAGCTTTCATAATCTATGAAATTCATTTCACCTCTGAACTTTCCTGCATTGCCAAACACACGCGTTTTTCCAGGGACACCTCATATCCAAACCCTAATGCTTTCCATTCCCCGACTCTGAGGTTCCCAAGACCAGGTCTGATGGTCTGGTGCAGGTTCTCACTGTCATCAACACAAACCCTGCTCATGGCTAAGATCTATCACAGCAAAAGGAGCAAAGCAAAGGAACAAGCACATGCAGCAGAGCCTGAAGGGCGAGCTTCCAGGAGTCTTCTGCAAACTGCAGAATTATGTAAAATATGGCAGGCAAAAAGAAAAAGAAAGAAAGAATCCGGCAAATAGCCCCTGGACATATTCGTCCCTCTCCTCTCTCCTTTAGATTTTAGAAGGTCACTAGACACAACAAATCCATTCTCCCCTCTGATCTTGAATTTGACCTGCCTGCTGTTCAGCGGAGTCAACCACTTCACTCTTGCTAACATTATCCTTCCACTGCTCGGTCAATTATTCAGCCAAATGTCTGGTCAACTCAGGTTTGTTGAATTGAGCCCAGGGGTTCAGCAGGGGACATAGGAGTATATCTGATCATTCTAGCCTCAAAACATTCAAAACTAAACCACAGAAAATTGAAACACACTCAGGTTCTACCAAACAGGTTCTGTCCACAGAGGCTATGAAGGGGGAGGCTCAGGTGAGGCACAGCTCTAGAGAGAAGCTACATACTGGAGGCTGGAGATGGTGCAGTCTGGGCTACGGTCTAAAGGGTAGAAAGATTTGGATACGTGAATCAGACCAAGGAGGGTTGTTTTAGTCAGCTTTTCTGCTTCTGTGACCAAAAGACATGACAAAAACAATTAAAGGAGTAAAAGTTGATTTGGGGCTCATGGTTTTAGAGGTCTCAGTCCGTAGACAGTCAACTCCATTGCTCTGGGCTGGAGGGAAGGGAGAACATCATGGCAGAAGAATGAGGTAGAGAAATGTGGCTCAGGATACAGACAATCAGAAAGCAGAGACTAAGCTAGCTCACAAAATATATACCCCAAAGGCACACACCTCCCCCCTGTGACCCCCTCTTCCAGTCACACCACTGGGTTCATCCATAGCAGGGCCTCCATGCACTGACTGGGTTAGGGCTCTCCTAACCCAATCATATCTCCTCTAAGCCTTCTTGCATTGTCTCACGCATGAGCTTTTGGGGGATGCCTCACAACCTAACCATAACAAAGGTGCTGGGCAAGGGTACAACATGGACAAAGACCCGGAGTGGTGAACGAGCCTAGGAGACTGTGGGGACACAGAGAGAGATCTGCTGGATGGAACAGGCTGTGAATGAAATTTGAGCAGTCGGTTCGCAGACACACCGACAAAAGGAAGAAAAATATTTTCTCTCACTAAACAAAATAAATATCATTTTTCTGCAAGTGTATCTTGCAGCAACCAAATTTAAAAACTAAATTGTGTGCAAAGGGGCACAAGGGATTTTTAGGGGGTATGAAAGTTCTAAGACCATACTAGGCCAATGGTTGAATTACACACTTCACATGGATGTTTTATGGGATATAAATTGCACCTCAATAGAGCTAGTTTTATAAATATTTTCCATCAGTTATCATCTTAATTATATAAGTGTATGGGACTGAGATATTTGATACATACATATAAACTATAATGCTCAAATCAGGAAATTAACATTCCCTCTCCTTAAACATGAAAAAATTAATGCATAATAATTGTACATATTTATGGACTACACTGTGGGATTTTCATGCATATAAAAAAATGTACTGATCGAATCAGAGTAATGAGCATCGTAAGCTCCTTATCATGACAGTGTTTGGAGCTCCTCTCTTCTAGTTATTCATAAAATATGTAATACATTATAGAGAACCTAGAGTTACCCCACTGTTCAGAGGTAACACAAACTTAAAACTTTTTTAAAAAAAATTTGTAAGTTCTCTTGTTCTAAAGATTTTAAGTTTTATTAAGCTTGTGCTAACTCTCGTTCCAATTCGTGCTAGGTTGATTGTGGTTTTTTCACTCCCACTTGATCACAGTAGTCATGATCCATATTTGTTGATTGAATGACAGGCAACTAAATTAAATACTATGCCAACTAAATATGTTTGATTTTCTTCATCATCTGTTTTATACTTAGGATACTAGAAATTTTTCTCCTTTGAATTCATGTTAAAATTTCAGGGGAGCTGGTAGCAATGGCAGACGCCTGTAATCCCTGTGGCTCCGGAGGCTGAGGCAGGAGGACGTGGAGTTCAAAGCCAGCCTCAACAACTTAGCAAGACTCTCTCAAAATGAAAAATAAAAAGGGCTGGGGGTGTGGCTCAGCGGTTCAATCCCCCAAATAATACCAAATAATAATGATAACAACAACAATAACAATAATAATAGAATATTATTTTAAAAGAAAAGGCAAGCCGTTTTATGAGGAAGGAGCACAGAAGTTTAGATCATGGCACGGACAGAGGTTCAGGCAGAGAACTGAGCTAACAGGGCGAAATATTGTCAAAAATCCTTCCAGCCGCTGTGACATTGTGACCCGTGGGAGAAAGCAAGTCAGATAAAGAAGCAACAGTACTGAAAAGACGACAACATGGCAGGAGAAGAAGAAATCACAAAACTTGGTAAGAATGAAATGCTGGGCCCCGCCTGAGCCAGCCTGGGCCAGGCCCGGCAGCGCGCGGTGCCCTGCTGACACCTAGTGGCTGAAGTGCAGACGGCAGGTGTGCGCAGAGGAAATGGGGAGAGAACGCTGCTTGTCACGATCTACTCTCCGCAGCGTGTGGTGCGCAGGATTGGGATCCCTGCCACCCGGAGGCTCAGTTCGAGGCCAGCCTCAACAACATAGCAAAGCCCCGCGTAATTTAGCAGGACCCTGTCTCAAAATTAAAAGGGCTGGGAATGTGAAGCTCCCCTGGGTTAAATCCCAGTACCCAACTTTTAAAAAAAAAAAAAAAAAAAAAAGAATCTGCCTCTGACCTTAACATGCTTTGTTTCTTTATATGCTTCAGACCCCTTCGTGATTGCTACAATCCCTAGACAAATAACAGGGCTGACAACCGCCAAAATGTCCCCATGAATCAAGAGGATCTTTGTCAGGTCTCCTTTTCCTTCTTCCTCTCTGCACACCTACTGTGAGCCTCATGGGCCTCACCCCTGCAGAGGCCACCTTCTGCCTCCTGCCTCCCACCACCACCAGGCAGCACCCCAACTTGAGTGAGAGGTCAGAGGAAGCACTGACCACTCCCAGGGAAGGCTGCTGGCTTCACTGTGCTGGGGAAACAGATAAACTCTATCCAGGCATTTGGGCACAGACACAAGGTGAAGGATGGCAGGGCACATTCCAGCAGCCTACTTCAAAGGGGAGCTCCTGATGTTTGAGGCGGTGAGAAGGGGAAAGGAAACCTTCTCTTTCAACTTTGAATGGCAGGTCCTGGAGGCAGGGACCAGCCCCAGGGTGGACGTGAAGACAGCTGTCACTGGCCTCGGTGGCACCAGGCAGGGTCAGCATTTCACTCCCTCTCCTTTGCTGCTGTTGTCCTAAGGGCACATTCCTCAGGCAAAGAGGCAGCTCTGTGGTTGACCCTGCAGCCTGGCCTCACAGGGACAAAGGGATGAAAAGCACAATGGCCCAGGGTTTCAGCACAGCAAGGAACTCCAGAGGTCACCCTGCAGGGCATCTGTCTCAGGGAGGCATCAGCGACCAAGGACTCCACCCCACAGAGTTCCCATCAGGTGTCCAAGACCAGGACTCCACCCCACAGAGTTCATTTCAACAGATGTGTGTGTGCTTCCAGACAATTCCTGCCTGTCATAGGAAAGTGTTAACACATCTTAAGAGGATCTTTTTTTTTTTGATGCTTAACCACTGAGTCACATCCCCAGCCACAGCCCCCCTGTTTTTTAAAATTTTAAGTCAGGGTCTTGCAAAGTTGCTTAGTGCCTTACCAAATTGCTGAGGCTGCCCTCAAACTTGCGATCCTCCTGCCTCAGTCTCCCAAGCCACCTTACAGGCATGCACCATGCAGGAAACTTCTAAGTTCAATACACTGATAATGAAAACATGCTTGTTACACCACATCTAGATTTTTCTCTCTCATGGAGTAACATTCTGGTTACCTCCATATGAACTACTATGAGGAACACCTGACCTTGCATATAAATATGCACATCACAGTTAGGCTGCAGGTTGGGTGGTTGGCTGGCTGGTTGCTTGCTTGCTTGCTTGCTTTTCTCATCAGAGTCTACTTTAAGCACACTTTCTTAATAAATGTATAAAAACAGACATACCTACTAAGTGGCCTTATTTTAATGCCTTTATCCTTTTATAGGTGAACTACTTTAAATCATGAAATTGACATGTTTCTGGTCCAAAAGAATGACTAAATATTGTCAGTTTTATATGGTTCTACCCAGTGCCCTGGGGAAGGGTCCAAATTTGGAGAATTCTTGCTTTGTTTAAGGATTGTTTGCATTAACACTTTCTAGCAGATTTCTTTTTGCTCTTATATTCAAATTTCACTGATATTCTAAAAAGTTAATATATTTTGGGGAAGAGAAAATAAAATACAAATAGTTCCTATATGTTCTTTTTTCCTCCCTAAAGAAACTAATATCTTAAAGCAACTAAACAATCATTCTAGCACTGTCTTGAGGCAAACATCAACAAATTACAGAAATGAGAGGCTAAATCTATTTGCTCCTTCACCGTGCCAATGATTCCATCTCAGTGTGTGGTGCTGGTGGACATGGCTGTCACCGGAAGGGTGCTGCTGGTGTTCCTGGTCACATGGTGGTTCAGCCTTCCAACATCCAGCTGGGAAGCTCACAACGCCTGTTAGGACTCCATTCAAACTGGCCAAGGCCTGGACACACGGCACATACATTCATTCCATAAATAAAATACTTACCCCGTCTCAGGAAAAGCCTTCTGAACACATCCCATGATGGTTCAAACTGGCTTTTCAAAAATGGACATGTGCAGAAGTAGCCTGCTCAGCCAGTGAACTCTTGACATCAAAGTCCCCAATGTTATTGCACAATGTAGTTTTCGAAAAAAATCAACAAATTCGGCAGCTTCCACTCCTCTTGAATAACTTCGGATTAATTGAAATTTCAATTAATAAAAATGGATAATTAAAATGCATTGAAGGTAAGTCCAGTACTGGAGAGAAAATGAGGAAGAATGAATAAGACAGGATCAAAGTGATAAATATTCCATAAATGCATATTTCTTGTCTGTTTGACTACATTTTCATTAAATTAGGCAATGTCTCGACCAGTAAATTGAAATGAGAAACTAACTTTTTTTTTGGTACTTCAATTTCATTGTACTTAAAATCAAAATTGTGAGATTTTAATTGTCCAGATGCTTTTTTTATTCCATTTTAAGCATTCTTTGTAAATTGTAACTTGGTTATTAGTTGTGAATGATAAAATTCTATGAATATGAAAAATAAAGACTGATTTAATAGCAAAAAAAAAAAATCCCCAACACTGAGTATAATCCCCTCCCCCCAAAGAAACTTGCAACCTGTGAACAGGCCTTGGCCATATAAGCATGTGCAAAAAACCCTCAACTCCCTCTCACCGCCAACCAACAAGCGGCTCCCTCTCCCTCCCAGTAAACCCCGCCCCTGCCAATCAATCAGGAAGGTAGAGCTGATCTGCAGCTCAGGCCTCCTTGCCTCTGGACCACAGGAGAAAGCATTTTCTATTTCCAAAACCCCAGAGACACAGTGTTGGTTTCTATGCACATGGGAGTGAAGGCCCTTTCTCCACATCATTAGTGAGAACTTTTTTTAAGGTTTCTAAAAACCTTAGAATGAAGAGGCGAAAGAAGAGCTTCCTTGGGCAGACCTGACACTCTCTGTACCGTATCCCGGGTACAAAGCATAGGTGGTTGCTTTTCACGTGAGCAAGAGTGTTCCTATGTGCAAACCGCAGAGAACAGTAAACTCAATCATTCAATGTCATCATTCGGTGAAAAGACTTAATTACTTCCTGGACATTCAGTTCCAAAATATGCTTATACAGGTTTATCAGCTTTCCTCCTTTCAGAAGGAAGCGGGGGTGGGAAGGAGGCAGGAGTAGGAGGAGGCAGGGTGGGAAGGAGGAGGCAGGGTGGGGAAGGCTGCAGACCCCGGGGAGCAGGCTGCCGGGAACACGTCTCAGCTGCAGAAGTTCTCCCGATGCCTCAGGAATCAAAGCACAAAGAATCACCTGCTGGACACCATTCCAAAAATGGAAACGAGTACCACCCCTGGACGCAGCCAGGACACTGCTCACTCCCGTCACGGTGACATCACAGGAGGAATCAGGAGAGCCCAATTCAGCCTACACTTACTACATTTGGGGGGCGGTGTTTTGGTGGGTTTGTTTTTTGTTCTTGTTTTTGTTTCTTTTCAGGATTTTATTAATGGTGTACAATCAAATCTAGGAGCACCAGGACATTGTGCCCTCTCGATTTCTTATTAGTGACAAATTACATATAAGCTTTTCAAGAGATTTTTTGAGTTCTCCTCGTCAAGCTCACCCTGCAAACTTGTTTCATTTTATAACTGCTCCATTTTAAAGGTCAACCCTAAATGAAAATTGTCTGCATGTTGTTGAAATTAAAATAAAGCAAAAAATATCTAAACATGTTACCAATTTTCCTAAAATAATCAATGTTCAAACTTAATAGAAATTTCATTGTGCATGTGGGGCACTCAGGTAATCCCAGTGGCTTGGGAAGCTGAGGCAGGAGGATCTCAAGTTCAAATCCAGCCTCAGCAATTTAGAGAGGCCCTAAGCATCTTAACGAGACCCTGTCTCAAAGTAAAAAATGAAAAGGGCAGGGATGTGGCTCAGTGTTGAAGCGCCCCTGGGTTCAAAACTTAGTACAGAAAAGAACCAAAAAAAAAAAAAAAAGGAAGAATTAGGGAGCAGTACTTCCTTAGTTCACTCCTATGGTTGGGCACTCGGACTCATAACACAACAGGTGGAGGTGAGTGAGCTCACACCCCTCGTCTCAGAGAGTGTGTCCTCTTTGGGTCCCGTGAGCTACCATGGGGCTGTACAAATTGCTGCTGGGTCGCTTGGGCTTTCAAGTTTTCTTTCTAAGAATGGGTGACCCCCGGGGTAGCAGGGCTGCACGGTCAGCCCCTCTGACCTTCCTCCTAGATCTCAGCCCTGGTCCTCCTCACATCATGTCTCCCCCTTCTCTGTGCCTTTGTTGGGACGGCTCCTGTGAACACTGCCCTTGCCAGCTGGGAAGTCTGAGTTCTTCAGTGACTCTTAAAGCCTTGCGGCCGGGTCAGAGGTCTCAGCCCCTCGACGGTCGACCCCAAGGCTCTGGGCCCCAGTGAGGCAGGCACCATGGCGGGAAGAAGTGGCAGAGGAAAGTGGTCAGGACCAGGCCACCAGGAGGCAGAGCTGCTGATCCGTCCTTACAACACAGAAAACACTGTGCTTCTGAATGTTCACATGTGTTAAACGGTGGCAGGAGGACAGTGTTGATTCCACTTCCTCTCATTCCCCTGTGCGTCTGTCAGCAGCAGTAAGGGGTGGTCAATGTGTCGATAGCGAATCTCACAGGACATGGAGCAGCCTTAGTGGTTCACATGGGTTACTTGGGCCACTGCACAGCTCCAGCTCGCAGGGTCATTTTATGTCCTCGGCTGCAGTGCAGAAGGACCATCTGTCTTCCCATCTAGCACAGAAGAGGACAAGGCAGATCCTCAGCCAGACACTAGGGACTTGAAAAGTGACTGGAGAGGGACCAGCCCTCTGGACAAGAGCAGTGCTGTACAGGAAGCTTCAATCAGCCCAGCACAGCCATCAGCCACCATAGAGGAGCCCCTGGTCACGCTCAGGGCTTCTCTTCTGTGGCCCCAAAGGGGGAAAAAAGCCCCTGGCTCCTGGCCTGGCACTTCAGGCTGAGCCTGTGGCACCACCCAATCCCACAAGTCCCCTCCTCTCTGGGCACCAGTAGAGCCCAAAGGGGCCAGACAGACGCCTGCCTTCCTTAGAAGTGAGTGTGTCCCACCTGGGCAGCGGGCTGGTCATGCTAGAGTCAGCCTAATAGTGGGATCCAGGGGTCAGCCTCCACCCTGGTGGGTAAGTGCTTCGCCAGCCGTGGTGAGCTAGAACACGACCCCAGGGCAGCAGCCAGGAAGCTGCTCAGTGCCGCAGTGGCTAACAGGCAGCAGGGCACTGAGTCTGGGGCAGGGGTGTGTCATTAGGCCATCTGTCCTTGCTAATGGCTCTTATCAGAGTGAGGCTCCCACCTTCCCACGGAGACTGGGAGAGCTGTGCTCTCTGCTTGATGATTAGACTTCAAAGGGCTGGCTTCCAGGTCTTGTGGAAAGACATTTCTGGGTCGTAGAAGATTTACATCTCAAACAGGCGGATAAAGGATTTATAATTGAAAGTTTTCTAAAGTAAACACTTAGTAAAAGGAGGTCAGTGGCCTGGGGGGCGGGGATGGGGGGCTATAATCTGGTTTCAGCTGGAGCAAAGAGTAAACTCTGACAGCACTAAACTACCCCCTCCCCAAGGCACAGCAAGGGAGGCTGTGGCATCCAAGGAAGTGGCCCTGAGCTGAGAGGCCACATCAGTTAGTCTGTGTGTTGGTGTTGGGGGTGGGGCATGCATGAGTGGCAAGAGTTTGCTGTTCTTCACAGGTGGGGTCCAGGTGGGGTCCAGATGGGGTCCAGAATTTCCTGCAAGACATGAGTCTAACGCTGACACAGGACTCGCCCAAAGAAGTGCAACAGGATCTGGACCTGTCAACAGTGAAGGTCAAGAATTTAAAGACAGAGAAAATATTGTCTCAATCTGAAGGAGGAATGGAAAAGCAGATGTTTAGGGAGATGAGTGTCCCTAAGGTCTCAGAAAGAAACAGTGACTGACACCGCAGGAGATGAGTAGTTGAATCAGTTCTTTGGAGTAACCTAAGAATGATGGTGGGGAAAGGAACCATGAGAGGAAGAATTTTTAATAAGAATAATTGGAAGCTAATACTACATTAATGTGAGAGAAAGAAATTTCAAAGATGCCATCATGGGAAAGGGGTGGATAAAAATGGCAAGATCTGCCACTAGTCATGTTAAAACATTAGATAGATTTTACCTAAGTTAAACATGAGTGTTCAGTGAATTTTCCACAATTGCAAAATGTCTTTTAATGTTTTGCAGAACGATACCATTTTATTTTACTTTTTAAGGAAAAGCTAATTCTCTTCTTAATATTCATTTATAAATTTCTACTCATGTCAGGTGAGCAGTGGGAGGTGAACCAATCACACAGCAGAGTCACAGGGACTCAGGAGACTTGGAGAACAACAGGTGTACTAACTCTGAAAATGAACACAAGTGGAAACAAAGGGGGCCAATTAAGAAATACATCTAGAAGAAAATACAATGGATCTAACTCCTGGCAGGGTCAATTGGGATTTTTTTTTTCCAGTTGTTGATGGACCTTTATTTTACTTATTCATATCCAGTGCTGAGAATGGAACCCAGTGCCTCACACATGCTAGGCAAGGGCTCCACCACTGAGCTATAGCTCCAGCCCCCAACTGCGATCATTTTTCAGTTTAACATTTATGACCACAGGTTTCTCAGTGTAGATCAGAAGGGAAATGTCTTTAACAGTACAGGTTCACTAAGATGAAGTCGGCCCAGTCATCCACATGAACATAGGACTGACTTGTAGATGAAGTCCTTCTCATAGGGATGGTCGCCATGACAGTGGACCAACCAAGGTCAACAACTCCCCCACCCAATGTGAAGGACGAGAGGAGTTTTACATAGGATTGGTGAAGACTGCGGAAGGTAGACCCCAATTCCCAAGGCAACCATAAAACAGTAATAAACTTGGACATAGCATTAAGATTCCTTTGTCATTCTCTATTCAGAGATAACCCGCTGTCTCTTAAGAGTGTCCTTTCCTTGAGCCTTACTTCACCTTCACTTATAATAAAGTTCTCTTGCTTGGCTTTTTCTTTCATCTACCGGGACACAAGAACTGAGGCTTAGAACTTCAGCTCCCCACTCTCCTGTAACACTTTCCCCTCCAAATTAGTACCACTACATGCCAGAACTCCTAAGGACAGAGAGCTGGCTAGGCCTGCTGCCAGCTCTTGGCCCACTCTATGCCTACATTCAACCAGAATTACATCAAATCAACATCTCTTCCGATCATTTCTTTTATGTCTGTTTTCCTGAATAAATTCAAGATATTTCATTTTCCTCCGCACTTGAAGAACTCAAGAAGTCTTCAATTCCTTTCTTGTTGCTTTAATATTTTAGTTAATTTTATACTTGCAAAGGATTTACACTTGCAACCTTGAAGACTGCTTTGCTTTGTAACATCCTGTCCAAATGATGAAAAGTCAGGTCAACCTTTAAGGAAAAATTTTGATTGACATCAGGCTTTTCCAACCAACCACAATGCTGGAGATAAGAATCCAATAGAATAATGTTTTTAAAGAGTTGAAAGGAAATAAATGTTAATCCTTGAATTATAGGTAGCCAAAATCTTTTAAAGATGAGGGCATAGAAAGAGATTTTATCAGCATATACATTTCAAAAATTTTGTATCACATAAATCCAAAGAAAAATATTCCTGGATAAAGGGGAAGGGGCTCAGTAGGAGGAGGGAAAAAGAGGGAAACTGGAATAGTCTAATAGTTTGTTATATGCATGTATGAAATTATCACAGTGAATGCCATTATTTTGTACAATTGATGTTATGGTTTGGATGTGAGGTGTGTCCCAAAATCTCCTGCTAATAGAGGAAGGTCCAGAGGTCAAACTATGGGATTGTGAAAGTTGTAACCTAATCAGTCCATCCTGGTTTGAAAGGACAGATGAGGTGGGAACTACTGTAGGCAGGAGGGCCATGACTGGAGGAGGGGGTCACTGGGGCTGTGCCCTGGAAAGGTGTAAATGCTTCTCCCTTCTCTACCTGTGCTTCCTGATCCCACCTTGAACTGAGCAGCTCTCCTCTTCACCGGGCCCTTCCACCATGATGCGCTGCCTCACCTTGGGCCCAGAACAATGGAGTTGGCCATCTATGAACTAAGACCTCCAAAACCATGAGCTCCAAATAAGCTTTCCTTCCTCTAAGTTGTTCTTATTTGGTATTTTGGCCACAGTGACAAAAAAGAAAAAAAAAACCTAAAACAATATGTAGTAATAATTAAAAATTTTTAAAAGAAAATAACCCATCGGACTAAGAACTGTCATGGTGGTCAAGGCAGAAGCAGAGGTGACCAGAGGGGGCAAAGGAGACAAACATCTCCCCTCTCCTATCACCTGCCACCCTGCCCTGGTAAACACCACTCTATTCCCTACCAGATTTAGAGGTTTTCTTTAATTCCACATATATGAGATCATGCAGTATTTTGGCTTTGTGTCTGGATTCTTTTACTTGATATAATGTCCTCTGGGTTCATCCATGTTGTCCCAAATGAATGGATTTTCTTCTTTTTATGAATGAATAATATTTCATTATCTATTGAATTTAATTTATTCATTGATCTGTCAAAGGACACTTAGGCTGTTTCCACCTTTTGACTATAAGCTACATGTGAGTGCAGTTATCTCTTCAAAGCAGTGATTTTAATTGCTTGGAAGACCCAGAAGTGGAATTGCTGGGTGATATGATAGTTCTATTTTTAATTTTTGAGGAAACTGCATACTGCTTTCCTCAATGGGTGTATCAATACCTTGCCATCAACTATGCATGAGATTTCTCTTTTCCCAGGATCTTTGCGACTATTTGTTATCTTTTGACTTTTTAATAATATCCACCTAACAGGTGGGAGTTGATCTCTCATGGTGGTTTTGATTTGTTTCCCTAATGACTGGGGGTTTTATCAGCTTTTTCACCACTGTGACCAAAAGACCTGACAAGAACAACAAAGTGGAGACAAAGTTTATTTGAAGGTCATGATTTCAGAGGTCTCAGTTCATAGATAGCCTACTCCACAGCCCTGGCCCAAGGTGAGACAGAAGGGCCTGGGGGAGGAAGGCAGCTCAGGACACAGCAACAAGGAATCAGAGAGAGAACGTCACTCACCAGGGACAGAACATAAACCCAAAAGGCATGCCTCCCTCAGTTATCTACCTCCTCCAGCTACACCCTACCTGCCTACAGTCACCCCCCAGTTAATTCATTCAAGTCGATTAAAACATTGATTATGTTAAAGGTCTCATAACCCAATTATTTCACCTCTGAACTTTCTTGCCTTGTCTCACATGTGAGCTTTTGGCAGACACCTCATATTTAAACCACAACTGAAGACGTTGAGCATCTTTCTATATACCTGTTGACCATCTCTTAGAAAAATGTCTATTCAGGTCCCTTGGAGTTGTATAAGTTCCAGATATACTTCAGTCATTAACCCCTTAATGGATATTGGGTTTGCAAATATTTTTCCCATTCCATGTGTTGCCTTTTCTTTACAGAAACTCTTATTTTAACATGGCTCCACTTACTTTTGTTATGGTCGCCTGTGTCTTCAGTGTCAAAAAACAAAAAAATTGCTAACATCAACCTCAAGTAGCTTTCCTGTTATCTCCTAGGAATTCTATGATCTCAGGTCTTGCATTTAAGTGTTCCATCCATTTTGAGTTTGCTTTTGTGATGATATGAGTCCACTTTTCTTCTGTTGCATATGACAATCCATTTTTCCAGCAATGCTGAAGGAACTACCCCGTATGCATTGTTGGCACCCTTGTTGAAGATTAGATGAGCATATATGTGAATTTATTTCTGGGCTCTCTATTCCGTTCCATTGGTAAATATGTTTTTATGCCAATACCATACTATTTTGACTACTATAGCTTTGTAATGTAATTCAAACTCAGGTGGTATATACTTCTAGTTTTGTTCTTTTTCCTCAAAATTCCTTTTGCTATTTGGGGTCTTTTGTGGTTCCTAGCTATGGATTCAATACCTTAGCATTTGTGACATGATACAGTAGATGGGCATACAGGTATTTCTTTTGTACACTGGTTTCATTTCCAATGAATATAAACCCCAAAGTGGGACAGATGGATCATATAGATCTATATTCTTAATTTTTTGAGAAATCTCCCTACCATTGTCCATAATAACTATACTAATTCACATCCCCACCAACTGTGTATGCAAGTTCCCTTTTGGCTTGGTTATTTTTGTCTTTTTGATACAAACCTTTCTACTGGGAGGAGATGATATCTCACTCTAGTTTTGATTGGCATTTCCATGATGGCTAATGAGCAAATTATGTATTCTTGGATTTGAAAGCACTGGACTGGTTTGTGAGAGGATGTGGGGTGTGTGTGTGTGTGTATTCAGCAGTCCCAGAAGTCTTTGTATAGTTTGAACTTTGTTAAGTCCAGAATTATAAACGCTATACACTTAAAAATTATCATTTGAAGATTTAGCCAGTTATAATTCTTTCATACTTCATGAATTTGGAATCACTGTTTTAATTTTATGAAGCTGGGTCTCTGATTGAAAACGGTACAGACATTTTAAAACTTCGTATTCAAAGTTCACAAAATCAAACGAGTATAAAAGCCATTCAAGTTCTGACGACACCACTGGACGGGAAAGCTGAAGTGGAGGAGCAAGGAGATACTGAGTCAGAATCCCTCCCACGACAGGGTCAGCCTCCAACTTGGAACGCCTGACAGACAGGTGGACCCCCAGCCCAGGTCTCCAAAACCAAAGGAGCCCGGTTGCACAGGTGGAGGGAAGAAGGGTCTGCAAGGCCCAGAGGCGGAGGACCCCGGCTGGGGGCGGGGCAGGGGGAGCGCCTCCCCCCGTGGCCCTCCCCCAGCCCAGGGCCTCTGTGACGGGGACACTCTGTGACGCAGGGTTCGCAAGGCTTCCGCTGCCAAAGGGCCTTCTCAGGCCTGAGACCGACTGATGGAGGCTGCTGAAGGACGGGATGGAGAAAGCGCTCTTGCTTCTGAAAAGGGTTAGTGGCGCAGGGCCGAGCCCCGACTCCGCGACCTGGGTGCTGGACATACTCCTCGCCCTGGTGTGTGGACTGGGGCTCTTCCTCCTCCTGCTGCCCTGCCTCCAGGGTCAGCCATCGGCCCCACCATCCCGCAGGAGGAGCGGCAGAAAGGTAGGAGCCAGCCGCACCGCCAGCGAAGCCTTCCGCTCTTGTGTTGCAATCAAGCAGAGCGACTGCGCAGGGGGACCCGAAGACACAGCGGTGGCCTTCTGGGGCAGGGGAGTGGGCCTGGGGACGGCCTCTGAAGCTCCCGAGCACCTGGGAGCCGGGGTGCCAGGCTGCGATCAGGCACCGTGGCTCAGAGGCTGCGGACCGACTCCTGAGAGCTGGGGACCGGGAGGGCCAGGCCTTGAGCCCTGCTCTACCACGCGGCCTTCCCACGCGGGGCCTCTGCCCACACCTTGTCCCCTCTGTGTTGGGCTTGATGTGAGGCCTGGGCTGAGGCCCGCGTGCCCCCAACACTGGACGCTGCTCTGGCCTCAGGAAACAGCCCTGCCTGCAGCTTTCTGCCGCGGTAGAAATGAGGCTGTTTCCTGAGCAGACATCAGTGACTGAGGACATCCATGGGGGGCTTCCATGGAAAATCTCTGTTTTTTAAAGGAGAAAAAAAAACCACATACTTTTAAAATGAGTAAAAGGAGGGGAAAAAACAGATTCCATGAATTCATGGAGAATGTGATAATATTCAGGAACTGTCTGCAGCCTATCTGGAAAGAGAGTGAGAACTGGGCCCAACCCCGTGTTTTTGGTTTTGACCTTGTTTCTCAGTGTGGAATGCAGATGAGGGGGAGGAGCAGGAGCAGGAAGAAGAATGCAGCTCTGGCAGGTAAGTCCTTGCCTTTCAATACCAAGGAACCGGAGGGAACTTAACTTCACCTGGCCCTCAGGGGGACCAATGCCACCTCTCCAAAAGAGGCCATTTGCAGAGGCCTGAGCCGGAGGTTGCTGGGAAGAAGCTCAGAACCTGGAAAGGGCTCAGGCTCCACGCAGGAAAGGAAGCTGTGGTGCAGGAATGGGTGCTGCCCTGCAGGGGGCAGTGTGGGTGGCAGCAGAACGGCGTGGCCTGGATTTGGAGACAGGACCTCGGGGGCCCAGTGAGGACAAGCCTTAACTTGCCTAGGGCTGATGCTCTTTTGAGATGACCCTATCCGTTCTCCCACGTGGCAGGTGGGATGACCATGGAGGGGGACATGCGCATGCACCTTGTGAATGAGAGATTTGTCCAGTCAAGTACCTCAAGGCTGTGGGTCACATGGCTTTGGACACTGACGCTTGCTGCTCCGGGGTCTAGTCTCATGTGGTCTCTTCTAAAGGAACATTCTGTTGAGCATCCCTGTAAAATCCCCAGGGCCCTCCCTTAACCCCTGCACCCCGTCTCCTAATTTCCAGCTTGTGGAGACTGCCTGGAATACCTGAAGGAGACGTGGAACCTGATTTCTCTGGTGCAAAGGTAAAAAAAAAAAAACGAAAACAAACAAACAAAAAAACCTTTCCCTTTCTCTCCAGCATCCTTCCTACCAAGCCTTATCATGTGACGCCAGGCCTCAGGGCAGCCTGGGGCTGACCGGAGAGGAAGGGGGATGGAGATGGAACCCCTGAAACCCTGGGGCCAGGAGGGGCAGGACCGTGAGACCAGGGATGGGCACAGAGGGGCCGAGGCCCACAGAGCCCACCTTGCCTGCTGGCCCCAAGCCTGGCTGCAGCCGTGCCCCTCTTTTCTGCAGCCTCCTGGGGACGCTCCCTGACAACGACCGCGCCCACCAGCCCGTAGATCCAGACCCCCCTGATGAGGTGCGCAAAAGACCAGCAGCCCCCTCCGTTTCGCCTCTCTCACCCCCGCCTGTCACTGCCTCTCCGTCACCAGAGCCCTTGCCTCCCCTGGAACCCCCATCACCCCAGCCACTGGCAGGCCCCCTTCCCCCCGAGTGTCCACCTGTGCCCGGGGCCTGCACGGGGCCTCCAGCAGCTGGCTCTGCCCCACCACTGCCAGGCCCTGTGCTGACATTTTCCCGGAGTGACTCTATGGCACTTCCTCTGGGCGCCATCACACCGCGCTCGTCCCTACCCCAGCATGTGCTGGCTTCTCCCCTCCCAGACGTCCCCGGCCTGGGCCACTCAAACTCTGCCATTCCAGCCCTTCCTTGGTGGCCGCTGCCTGCTGGGGCCTTGTGCCTCACCACCTCATCAGACAGTGAGTCCCAGAAAGAGCTTCTCTCCCACCACCCACCAAGGGCGCCCTCCTCCGGAGACCCCACCAGCAGGCAGAGAGAGGCCGCAAGCCCCTCTTTATGCAGTTCTGATGACCAGAACGTCCTGGGGATAAAGGTCACCAGGAAAGTTGAGATCAAGATCTGGAAGGAAAAAGAAAAAGAGGGGTCACTTTTGGAACAGATGAGCCCAGGATACCACCTCAGCTCTTTGAGGCATGTGCTGAACTCACTGGGGACTGAGCAGGACCCCACGGCCCCACAGCCCTTCTGGGAAATGAAGGACAAAGCCAAACAGCTGCTGGGGCCTCAGCAGCTCGCCTATTCCAAGGTCCTGGGAGACCATTTTCAGCAGAAATACAACCAACTTTTCTGGGGTCTCCCTTCTCTGCACAGTGAATCCCTGGTGGCTGCAGCCTGGATCCCCCGGGGTGCTTCTGCTCCACAGCCTGCCTCCTTCTTATTCAATGGAATCTCAAGTGTTTGCCCAGTTCAAGTGCAGGATACAATGTCTGCCCTGCTTTCCCAGTCCCATCTTGGGCCCGGGGCCTCACCCTTGATTCTGTCCATACCCCAATTCCATTCCCAAACTCTGGGTCAGCTCCAGACTCAGGCCCACCTCCAGCCCTCCCTCCAGGCCCTGCCACCTTCTTCTCCACCTCACATGACTGACTGTGCAGCATCTCACCCTGCATCCCAGAACAAGCCCCAGTCTCTCCTCCCAGCTGAATTTCCACACACGGAAATGCCCTGGCTTGGGAAACAACTGGGATGTGGGTGGCCTTTGCCCACAGTGGTCCAAAGATCTCAGGAAGTCTACAACGTCCTCACTCCTGGCCTCTGCCAAGACAACTGCGCAGACTCCATCCTACCTGGGAATTTCCCAGTCAGTCCTGAGCTTCGGGAGCAACTGGAGCAACACATCCAAAGGTGGCTTGTTCAACGCCAGTGGGACCAGATGCAAGAGTCTCTGGAACTGATGCAGCTTCGGGATGAACTAGCAGGGACGTGTCAGGCCAAGGACAGGCCCTGCCCCTCCTGGTCCTCCCTGTCTGCAGGTGAAAGCAGCAAGGACACACAGAAGGTGAGGTTCCAGCTAGGAAAGGACGCAGGCACCAACCTGGGGCATATTCTAGGGAAGGCCCCGAAAGATCCACCCAGAGACTTGGAGGTCTTCCCAGGGAAGGTTCAGCGGACGGACTCTCTGGATTCATTAGAAAACCTGACGAGGCTGTTGAGGAGACACTCAGGAAATGACGTGGACCCGAACCACCTAGGAAGCACGCTGAGAGCCCACTTGTGCTTGAAGTCGGAGCAGATCCAGGAGGGCCTGATCCCCTGGAGCGTGTATCAGTCCTGGCGCTCTCTCAACAGTGCCCTGCACCTGTCCAACACCGTGCACACCAGAGCCCTGGCGCCCACGGAGAGCTGGGAGTCCTGCATGACCACCTGCAGGAGGCTCCCCTTCCTCAACCCGAGCACCCAGCAGGTCCTGGAAGAGCACATCATAAAGCTGTGGGTGAAGCACAGGTGGGGCCTACCCCTCAAGGCCCTCAAGCCCGTGAACCTCTTTAAGACGCCCATGAGTCAGCACATGCCCCTTCCGGAATTTGCTGGTCCCTCCCCTTCCACCCAGATATCTGGAGCCAACTCAAAAGCTGAGGTTGCCAAGATCCTGGGGAAACCACCTCAGCCATGTCTAATGAGAGGGAAGGTGTTCACTGATGAGTCTCTTCTCACCCTGGGTCAGCCAAGTCTAACGAGAGAGAAGGTGTTCACTGATGAGGCTCTTCCCACCCTGGGTCAGCCAAGTCTAATGAGAGGGAAGGTGTTCACTGATGAGGCTCTTCCCGCCCTGGGTCCGCCAAGTCTAACGAGAGGGAAGGTATTCACTGATGAGGCTCTTCCTGCCCTGGGTCAGCCAAGTCTAATGAGAGGGAAGGTGTTCACTGATGAGGCTCATCCCGCCCTGGGTCAGCCAAGTCTAATGAGGGGGAAGGTGTTCATTGATGAGGCTCATCCCGCCCTGGGTCAGCCAAGTCTAATGAGGGGGACGGTGTTCACTGATGAGTCTCTTCCCGCCCTGGGTCAGCCAAGTCTAAAGAGGGGGAAGGTACTCACTGATGAGTCTCTTTCCACCCTCGGTCAGCCAAGTCTGAGAGGGAAGACGCTTACTGATGAGTCTGTTCCCACCCTCGGTCAGCCAAGTCCAAGAGGAAAGAAGCTCACCGATGAGTCTGTTCCCACCCTGGCCAGTCTTCTCCTCATCTCCTCACTGGCAGGCAAGGAAATCGAGAGGGCCCTGACAGGGACCCCACCCACTCAAGACCCCAGGTCCCCAGTGGCCCCTCCAGCTCTGCAGGAGAGCAGGAGGCCTCCAGCGGCCCCTCCACCTCTGCAGGAGAGCAGGAGGCCTCCAGCGGCCCCTCCACCTCTGCAGGAGAGCAGGAGGCCTCCAGCGGCCCCTCCACCTCTGCAGGAGAGCAGGCAGCCTCCTCAGACCCTCACACACAGCCTCCTGGACAGAACCTTGCAGAGCAGGACTGTCCTGGGCACCGGGAAAAGCAGCCTCAAAGCCCCTTCCCTGCCTAGGACATCTGCTGCCCTCTACCTGGGAGAGCCGTGCCTTCCGTGCCTTCCGGCAGAGGATGTTGGCGAGTTTGAGCAGACAGTGGAGGTAAAGGTAGTGGGCCAGTCTCCCGTCTCTGCCCCTGAAGTGAGCCTCCCAGACTGCTCCACCGAAACACTGGTGGCTGCAGACAGTTTGGCTTCTCCGGTGTCCTGGTCTCCTCTCCAGAGCAAGCCTTGTGTAAAGATCCCAGTTTCCCCAACATTAGTTAACGTCCTGGCAGCCAGAAGGAGCAGCCTCATGCCGCAGAAGCCCAGGATTCTCAAACATCAGCACTTACCGAGGCCCCAAAGCAAGCTGTATGCGCCTACTTACAGGGCTGACAGGAGGAGGCCCAGCTCAGGGAAGCATAAAGAAATGGAAGAGCTGGGGACCTGCAGGCCCACCCTGGTCAGGAGGACAGAAGACAAGAAACAGGAGCCTCCAGAAGGCTTCTTCCGAAGAACTTGGAGGCGCTTTCTTCAGTGGCTTTTCCCTAAGAAAAAAATCATAGAGCAGGAAGAAGCCCTGAAAAGATGCAGGCCTCTCTCAGCCTCTGCCCAGAGCCCACAAACCGTCAAAGGCACACCAAGCGTGGACAGCAGCCTCACAGAAGCCCAGGAGCTCATGACCGCCGTCGGACAGATACTTGAAAAAAAAATGGAACTCCACCATAAATGCTGTGCCTCGAAGCTGAAGCAGCCCCGAGGGGGGCGTCCAGGCCCCGCCACCCAGGTTCCCTGCTACCACAG
This sequence comes from Glaucomys volans, assembly GCA_020662805.1. Taxonomy (NCBI): domain Eukaryota; kingdom Metazoa; phylum Chordata; class Mammalia; order Rodentia; family Sciuridae; genus Glaucomys; species Glaucomys volans. The sequence goes on from JAJEJO010053520.1 coordinate 25,248, forward strand.
GCCCCCCGTCTGCCCGAGGCAGAGGAGACTGTCCGGTTATGCAGCTGCCCCCAAGAGCCGGAGCTGCCCCCTCAGGGAAAAGCCTGATAGAAGCCAACTGTCCCTGAAGAATGTCCACTTCAACAGCCAGCAGTGTAGCCTGAGGCATCCCCACCCCTGCCTCCCCAAAAAGGCTGTGTCCCCACTTGGTCCCTCCCAGCAGGGGCCAGCAGTGCCCAGGCCCTCAGGCCACCACCATCCCTGCCCCAGGCACCGTCTTCGTCAAGGGGGTGTCTCATCTGCTCAACAAGTAAATTTTTCTCCAGTCTCTTCTGGTAGGAAAACACAGCCCTGAGAAAAAAAATTTAGCCCATGCAGAGAAATATTATTTTTTCATGTTAGTACATCCAAGATATTTAATGTTGCCTAATAAAAATGATTTTTTCTCATATGAGGATAATGGCTCCCGTCTGTTCTGGGCTTAATGGGGGATTTGGCTTTTAGAAGGGAGGGGGCTCTGCAGGAAGTTGATAGTGGTGTTGCAAACCCACCCCATCCCGAGATCCTCCAGGGAACTTAGGTTTCCATGACACCATCAGCACACAGACAAAACATGCCAACCCCAGAGCAGGAGGGCTAATGGAGATCCCACGTCGGGATCTGGCCAACCCATCTTTCCACGGTTTCCACTCTACCTTCAGGCAGCTGCAGGGACCAGGTTTACAGAGGTCTTTTAGGGCCCCCCACAGAGTCCTCCAACAGAGAGCCCCCTCATCTGGCCCCACAGAGACCTCCTCCTCCCCACAGATGCCCTCTGCCATCTACAGACCTTGAAAAGAAGCAACACTGGAGGCCAAGTGGCCCATCCAGCCCACCTCAGGGCCACCTGCTTGAATCTCTGTTCGTGGACCTGGAGAAGTCACCTTCAGCTGTGACGCAGGGCCACACAAGAGGGGAGGCAGAGCACACCAGGGAGGACAGACTTCTTAGCACGTCGACGAGCTCGCAATATCCACTCGCCTCTTGAATTCTACAGAGGACAGGTGGGCAGGTGGAAAAGCCAGGGCCAGAGAACTTGAGCATGACTAGCAGCCTGGTGACTTGCATGCATAGGTGTCCCCAGGACTGCTCCCAGGAGACAGCGGGCACTTAGAAGGGACACAGGGCTGGCCTGGGGTCAAAAAGCACGTCTCACCTGGCTCCCAGCCCTCATCCCCAGAGCCCAGCAGGGGAGAAGCAGTGAACAGGCCTTGTGCACAGGGGCTAGAAGTGACTGTCACAATGCCAGGGCTGCACCGCTTCTACACTTGTCCCCAGGCTCACTCTGCTTCTACACTTGTCCCCAGGGAGAAGCAGGGAGAGGAGCAGCCACTTCACAGGGCACACCTTCTGCTGTGCCGCACAGGGCGCAGCTCCGGGGCCTCACGAGGTGGGGTGCTGCACAAGGGGCCCTGCCTGATGGCATCAGGAATGGACCTGCCTCCCCCCATGGGACTGGACTGACACCTGGCTGGAGGGGAAGAAGGCACGGGCCCCTGGGTCTGGCAGGTGTGCCAAGGCTTCTCCTTGAGCAGGGCCCTGTCTCTGGGCCCAGGTGACTAAGTCAGCCTCCAGAGTGGGCCCAGCAGTGAGGATAGAGCCAAGACTGGCAGGGGGACCTCGCCCTGGAGCAGAGCAGCCTCCAGTCCCTTGGGAGCTCACAGGGTGGCACAGAGCTGGGACCCTGAGCTGGGGGGGCCATGCTGGCTGCAGCTGGGCTCCCTCAGGACAGCAGGAGGCATATTCTGGAATGGGGAGGAATGGGCACCCCGGGGCTCCTGCCAGGAGAGGTCCCCCAGATGGGCGAAGTTGTGACCAGCCAGAAGATGGGAGGGAGCAAGTGCCGGGGTCCTGTGGCCCAGTCCTCCTCAGGCGCAGGTGGCCAGCAGCCAGGAGAGCCACAGAGACCTCCCCAGGAACCTCCTGAGGGGCCTCATTCAGGGACAGCACACAGAGGCCCCTCATTCCACCCGTGCTGTGTGCCCGAAATCTCCCTGGACCCCACAGGAGACGCTGCCCTCAGACCTGTCCCCCCAAAGACCCCCAGAGACCTCCCATGCAGATCTCCAAGGAGCCCTCCACAGAGACAGACAGACATCATAAAACCCCCTGCAGAGACCCCCAGGGACCACAGGACAGGCCTCTCATCCCACCCAGAACCCCACAGAGACCCCAGACTGCAGGCTTCCCGCTGTCCTCAGAGAGAGAACTCCCAGAAACCTCACCCTTCAACCTCCAGAGACCTTTCACAGAGACCTCCTGCTCCCAGAGATCTCCCCTCCCCACAGAGACCTCCCCTCCCCATAGAGACCTCCCATAGGTTCCTCCAGTTATTCTACAGTCCTTGCACAGAAGCCTCACACAGAATCACCCCAAACATCTCCCACACATGTGGCCGGGGCCTCACCCAGGGTCCTCCCTCAAATACACACTAACAGACTTTTCCAGAGACCTGGCACTGCTCCAGAGACCGAGCACAGAGAACTTGGCCAGAAGCCAGAGACCCCACAGAGACAACACACCGAGCTCCCTGCCCGCCAGAGACCTCGCACAGAGACCCCTACAGACCCTTCCCCAGAGACCACAATGCCCCGCGGAGACCTCGCACAGAGAGCTCCCCCAGCACGTCGTGTTGCCCCGCAGGCCCTCACACACAAACCCACCGGAGAGTTTCACACAGGGCTTCCACACAGAGAGTCCTCCGTGGAGACCTGCTGCTCAGAGACCTCACACGAAACCTTCCCTGGGGCTCAGAGACCTCACAGGAACTCAGAGTCCTACGGAGGCTTCCCAGAGCCCTCGGGTTCTCACCAGAAATCCGGCTCAGAGACTCAGAGACCTCCTGCGTCCTCAGCAGCAGCCTGAGCAGCCCCCTCCTGTCAGGTCCTCCTTAGAGATGAAGCCACTTAGCACTTAGGAGCTGCGCCCCCAAGAGCCCCGACACACCGCCATTGCCAGTCTCTCCAAGCAGTGCTCTGCTTGGGGAAAGGCGCACGGTGGGTTTCCTGTTGGCTGGCTGTAATGTCATTGCCTCTGAAGAGAAGAATTACAGATTCTGCATGGAGTCCCGCAAAATTCATTCTTTCATAAGTTTTCATTAGCTTGAACTCAAACCCACATTTTAGAAAATCACAGATAAGCATGAGTAACATATTGTTAGCCTCCAATGAAAGAAAGTGTCTTATTGACCCAGTTTCTTATCATCCAGCCAAATTACAACAATGTCACATGTCTTTTTTTATTTCATTTTTTTTTCTTTTTTTTTTTCTTTTTGCTGTGCTGGGGATTGAACCCAGGGCCTTGTGCTTGTGAGGCAGGCACTCTACCAACTGAGCTCTATCCCCAGCCCAACAATGTCACATTTCTTGTTTTGTTGTGAGCCAGTTCTGAACTTGAGAAGGTTTACTTCTTTGCTTTGGAAATGCCCTGAAGACCTGCAGCGAATGGACCCAAGATACAAAATAAACAAAGAGGAGGCTGGGCTCGCAGTGGTCCCCGGGGTCTGTGCGGCTGGGCAGCACTTTCCCACAGCAGCCTGCACCAGGTCTGTGTGGCGGGCTTGATCGTAGCCAGCGACTAATCACTCCATGATTTCTCACAAAGAGGTCAAATCTCCAAATATTCATATAATATGAATATTATATCATATATTCAGATATAATATTCAGATATAATATTATATCATATATCAGATATAATATGAATATTTATATCACTTGGCAAAATTATACTTCTTAGTCATAACATGACTTTATTCCTTAAAATGTAGCTTTACTCTCAAAGCTGGGCGCAGTGGTTCACACCTGTAATCCCAGCAGCACTGGAGGCTGAGGCAGGAGGATTATGAGTTCAAAGCCAACATCAGCAAAAGCAAGGTGCTAAGCAACTCAGTGAGACCCTGTCTCTAAATAAAATACAAAATAGAGCTGGGGATGTGGCTCAGTGGCCAAGTGCCCCTGGGTTCAATACCCGGTACCAAAAAAAAAAAAAAAAAAATGTAGTTATGCTCTCAAATGACATTAGTACAGGTGTTTCTAGGATATGACAAAGTCCTACAGTCGAGCTAACATAGGTTGAACAGATGAACTATTTAGAAGAATTCACTTTTTAAAAACAATTGTGTTACATGTAGGCTAAGATAGGCAGTAAGGGTTCACCTTATGCATGTCAGGACTGAAAAAGGCACATTGCTGAAAACAGTATTAAAATCTTACAAAATCCAACACACACACAAATAGCCAAATGAAATTACTATGGGAGGGGTAAGTTAACATCTGAACTGAAGAAAGTGTACATTTAGTCAAATTTATACCAGCACGCCTGTGATTCCCACTATTTGAAGGATCACAAATTCAAGGTCAGGTAGGCAGCTTAGTGAGACTCTGTCTACAAAATGTTCTAAAAAATAATTAAAAGTGCTGGGGTGCAGCTCAGTGGTACAGCACCCCTGGGTTCCATACCCCGTATCACAAAAATAATAATAATAATAATCGAGTATATAATAATGAAGTCCTCCCTTATTACATGCCTGGCACTTCCCAAGGGTGCACTTTGGTGATACTACGCATTTCTCAGTGCTCAGAAGGCACCGTTGTCCTTGCCTTGCTGAAATCTTTTTTAATGACGACTGTTAAATATGTACCGCTCCATCATCCATGGGGGCCACGGTGTCCAGTCCTTCCTGTGAGAGGGACAGAGCGACACCAGTGCACCCCCTATTTCTGTTTCAACAAGAAACCCCCTTCTCAGACCTTCAGACCTTGAGTTCCTCACTAAGAGGTTTTCCTCTTCACTCCCTTCCGACGTCATTGAGTCATGAAGATGAAGCATCATCCTGGTGTCCTCAGTGTCCCACGAGATCACAGAGATGTTTAACAGTGCAACCTGGGCAAGTAAGTTGAGGGGTCAGAACCAAATGGAATCAATCAGGGGAAATTCCACACGGGAAAGGGTCCTTTCCACGTTGACGATGCTGACAGGGTTGAAATCAGACTCTGCTCAGTCTTAGGAATTGAAGTGGCTCGGGTGGCTGGGGAAGGCCAGGGAAGGCCGGGGAAGGCTGGGACAGGGAAACGTCCGTAATCAGCGTTCAGTGCTGCGCCCTGTTGGAGGTGTTGGACTTCAGGACACTACCAGCTGACTGGTCACTCACAGTTCAGTAATCTGTGAAGGCTTCCCAGGAACAACGTGCATTACAGCTGCACTGCCACCAGCCACCACGTGGTCATCTGTCACTCTGGGCCTCAGGTGATCTGCGTGTTGAATTTTCATAGAATAAACTTGAATCTTCACCCCCAAAGAAATAATCAAGGGAGTTCAAGCCATTAAAAAGACATTGTCACTATTTTCAGACTCTATGACCATAGATACTATTTTTTATTAGAGCATTATAGTTAGTAGTGGGGTTCATTTTGACAAAATCACACATGCACTGAATTTGATTCCAATCCCCATTGCCCCCAATTTCCTCCCCTCTCCTCAACTATGCTCCTCTATGATCTTTCTTTTTATAATCTCTTTTAAAATTATTTATTTGTTCTTTTTAGATATACATGACAGTAGAGTTATTTTGACATATCATACATACACACATGGAGTATAACCTCCCATTCTTGTGGTTGTACATGGGGTGACGTTATACTGATCATCTATTCAATATATGAACATAGGAAAGTTTTGTCTCATACATTCCACTGTCTTTCCCATTCCCATACCCCCTCCCTTCCCTTCATTCCCCTTTATCTAATACAATGAACTTCTGTCCTTCCCTCCCTTCCCCCCTTATTGTGTTATCATCCACATATCAGAGAGAACATTCCACCTTTGGTTTTGGGGGACAGGCTTGTTTCACTTAGCATGATAGTCTCCAGTTCCCGATGATCTTCCTTTTGCTCATTTTTTTTTTTTTTTTTTTTTTTTTTTTGGAACCGGGGATTGAACTCAGGGACACTCGGCCACTGAGCCACTCCCCAGCCCTATTTTGTATTTTATTTAGAGACAGGGTCTCACTGAGTTGCTTAGGGCCTCGCTAAGTTGCTGAGGCTGGCTTTGAACTCGCAATCCTCCTGTCTCAGCCTCTCAAGTGCTGGGATTACAGGCGTGCGCCACCGCGCCCGGCTCATTTATTTATTTTTGACTGGTGTTTTCTACATATACATAAAGTTAAATTCCCTATGGTGCATTTATATATGCATATAATGCTATTTTGTGACATTCATTCCACATTTCTGCCCCTTTTCTGTCCCTCCTCCCCACCTCTCATTCTCCTTCTTCTACTCCACTGATCTTCCCTATATATTTATGATATCAGATCCCCCACCACTCCCTTCTTTCCATGTTTACCTCTAGCTTCCACATTTGAGAGAGAACATTCGACCATTGATTTTCTGAGTCTGACTTATTTTACTTAGTATTCTTACTTCCATCCAGCAAAGCCATAATGTCATTCTTTTTTATGGCTGAGTAAAACTCCATTGGTACATATACTTTTTTATCTATTCACTTATTGATGGGCATCTAGGCTGATTCTATAATGTAGCTATTGTGAATTGTGCTGCTCTGAACATTAACGTGTCTGAGTCACCATAGTATGCTGATTTTACATCTTTTGGATAAATACCAAGGAGTGAGATAGCTGGGTCATATGGTGGTTCCATTCTTAGTCTTTTGAAGAATCTCCATGTTGCTTTCCAAAATGATTGTAATAATTTGCAGTCCCCCCAACAATGTATAGCTTACCTTTTTCCCCACATCCTTTCCAGCATTTATTATTATTTGTTTCTTGATAACTGCCATTCTGACTGGAGTGAGATGAAATCTTAGTGTGGTTTTCATTTGTATTTGCCTGATTGCTAGAGATGTTGAACATACTTTCATGTATTTGTTGGTCATGTATTTCTTATTTTGAGAAATGTCTTTTTACTTAATTTGTCCATTTATTGATTGGATTATCTGGGGTTACTTTGGTGTTAAGTTTTTTGAGTTCTTTATATACTCTGGATATTAATCTCTGTCAGAGGAGTAGCTGGCAAAGATTTGTTCCCATTCTATAGGCTCTCTCGTCACACTCTTGAAATTTCCTTTATTATGCAGAAGCTTCTTAATTTGATGCCACTCCATTTATTGATTCTTGATTTTATTTCTTGAGCTTTTGGGGTCTTAGGAAGCAAGTCAGTGCCTGCAACTATGTGATGATGTATTGACCCTCTGTTTTCTTCTAACTGTTGCAAAGGCTTCTGGTCTAATTCCTAAGTCTTCAATCCATTTTCATTCAACTTTCATACAGGGTAAGAGATAGGGATATAACTCCATTCTTCTATATAAGAATATCCAGTATTCCCAGTGCCATTTGTTAAAAAGGCTGTCTCTCCTACCACATATATTTTTGGCACCCTTGTCAAGTATCAGCTGGCTGTGAGCAGTGGGTTTGTCTCTGTGTCTTCTATTCTATTCCATTAATCTTCATGTCTATTTTGATGCTGATGTCATGCTGCTTTGTTACAATAACTCTATAGTATAATTTCTTTACCAGAACATCACATTATTTCAGATGTAACAACAATGTTAAAATTGACAAGTTTAATTCTTAACTGCACCAAGTAAACTTAGCCATTTAAGTAATTTCAAAGTTTTCCCTCTCAAAACTGAGAAAGGTTGGGCTGGGGATATAGCTCAGTTGGTAGAGTGCCTGCCTTGCAAGCACAGGCCCTGGGTTCAATCCCCAGCACTGCAAAAAACAAAAACAAAAAAAAACTGAGAAAGGTTTTCTGTTCCACCACCACGCAATAGTTCTCTTTTTGAAAGATTTTCAATTGATGAGTAAACTTTGAAGGTATTTCAGAACTCCTTTCCCCAAATGAAAACTAATCTGGACAAATTATATATTGCATAAATTTCTCTACAGATTCTTTTCTTTAGAACCTAAATGCAAATTCCATACAGTATAACTTTAACCTACTTGCCCCACTGTAAAAATTATCTGTCCTGAAAAATATGATGGATATATCCTGCGATCTTCCAGTTTATCCTGTGATCTTCCAGTTAACAGAATTACTATTTTATCTCAAAGATTATTTTTATCACATATCTAGATAATCCACTCGAAATGCAGAATTAGGGCTGGGGTTATAGCTCAGGTGGTTAGAGTGCTTGCCTTGCAACCACAAGGCCCTGGGTTCCAACACTTAGAATTTAGATTAAATCTTTAACAAATGTGGAAAAATAAACTACAATGATAGGAAGCCCACAATCAATTCAAACTTTAACATTTTCCCTCTTTATTTTATTTATTTATTTATTTATTTTATTTATTTATTTTTTTTTTTTTTTGGTACTGGGGATTGAACCCGGGGACACTCCACCACTGAGCCACATCACCAACTGAGCCACATCCCCAGCCCTATTTTGTATTTTATTTAGAGACAGGGTCTCACTGAGTTGCTTAGGGCCTCGCTAAGTTGCTGAGGCTGGCTTTGAACTCGCGAACCTCCTGCCTCAGCCTCCCAAGTGCTGGGATTACAGGCCATTTTCCCTGTTTAAATAACAAGTACTTAATTGTTATGAGGCAGCTACTCAATTTTTGATAATCACATTTAGGGATACCTTCACATGACTGCTTAGAAAGCCCAGGTGAAATGGTTATAGAAATAGAGGCAGGGTCATCTCAGAAAACTGAGTTACATATCAAAATCTACTTTGATATCTGGAAGTTTACAAAAAGGCTGGATTTTTCACTCTAATTATACTTCCCGTAACTCAAGAACTCTTCTCTTGGCAAGAGCAAGCTGAAGCTTATCCTCAAAGATAAAGGGCCTAATGCTAAACTTTTCTTCTAAGCCTACATTTGGACTGTTTAAGGAACTGACAATGAAGAAACCAGCATGTTCTGTCTACATTTTTAACAACTTAAGATTAGAACACTACAATCTCGTTCATACACCATCTTCCTTTCTCATATTTTCATGGCACTCAAGACTACAGGAGTCTCTTGAACTTTGTACTCTCACACTTTCAGATAAAAACTTAAGGTTATAAAGTGTGTACAAACATCCTATAAAATAAATTTTGTCATTTAACCTATTTGGAGATGAGACTTTTATACCAGAATCTTACATAAGAGGATAAGTATTATAAATCAAACTTCCTTGAAGTCGAATGACAGAGAACTCAAGCCCTGCACATTGTTTGTAAAGTCTAATGAGAACATTTCTTGAACCATCACTACTGACAATCCAAAAACTTCTAAATTGTGAAGATGGGACAGTGGGAGTGAAGCACCAGTACTTAGGGTATCTCTCCTCTCATCATGCTACCAGCCCGTAAGACACGCAACGAGCCGGAAAATGATCTGACAAAAACCAGTGCTGTCAGTAGAGGTCACAGTGACATCCGCATTATTAACACTTCATGCTTCTATCTTTCCCAGGAGCAATGTGTTTAACAGTTCCTCTTATCCCAAATCCTTCAACTCAATGTTGCAGGCACAGGACATGCAGATCTGGGATGTTCTCCAACAGATAAGCAATAGCATCACTGTTACTCTCAAAACTACTGTCTAGATAGTTTGATCCTATACAATCAAATGCTCAGTGGCCACACTTTTAATTAACTGCCTGCATTAGTTGACATTAAGCGCATTCATTGTGCCACAAGTTCATCTACGCTTCTTTTCAGGTATTTTTTAGTATGTCTATGAGAAAACACTTGCTTTAGGTTTATTTAGGGATCCTGGCCTATAAGGATATCAACTCCACTTGTATGGCCAGACTATTATTGGGCTTACTGAAGGAAAAGGGTCAGAGAAAAAACATAGGCACAACAAAGCTCTTTAGGTCAGTTAAAGGTCATATCTCTAGCTGAGTTAAAAAAAAAAAACTCACCAGCTCACACTCTAAAAGTTAATGACTAATAAAAATCAGTAGCAGGAAAAACAAATTTGCTAATAACCAGCTTGCTCATTAGCAAAAAAGCAATTTAACTCAAATATTTTCAGACCAAAATATAACAAACTACCCAAACTGCCTCATCCATCAGTCAGGGGAGAAAAAAAGTTGCTTGAAACACCTAAATAAGCTTGACATTTCTTGCAAAGACAACCACGTCCAACTCCTGAGAGAGTGCTCAGAAGGACCGAGGTGGAGTGAGGCAATGTCCAGGGGTTAACATCCCACAAACAGTTCTTAAAAACCTCAAGTACCACCAACACACGAAACTTGTCTATGAATTGCAGAACAAGATATTGTTGCTGCTTCTTTTTAATCTTTAGAAGTAAACAATATTTGCAGGTTCTGCCCTTTGATGGGAAAGCAGGAAAAAGGGGGAAAAACTGAAATCATCTGACACCCCAATTTTGGGGACCATACATTTTAACTGTGAAATGAAACAGATCTACCTTCCCCGTCTTTCAATCCAACCACCTCACCAAAAAAAAAAGAAAGAAAGAAAACTAAAATAATCCAAACATGATTATTTTTAAAACTCCTGGAAAGTATTAAAATGTCTAGAGGAAAGAAAAGAAATGAAGAAAAACAAGAACGAGGAAGCAGGAGAGCTAGGAAAGGCAGGAGAGGCAGGGCATCAATGGGCCTCTTTCGTTTGGTGACCAGCGGTGCCAGAAAGGTCACTCGTGACTTGCGCATCTGCATTCTGACCAGGAGGGACTCCGCGGTTCTTCTGAGGCACAGGAGCATGGGCAGGCTCTGTCCTCCTAGGTGGCTCTTCTTGTCTCAGTGATCTCTAGGCCAAACCCCCTGCAGGAGTCGATGGCTGACTCACTGCTGATCGGAACATGCAGACAGATGTTGTCAACAGTGCCACCTTTTTCACAGATGTTCAGGCCATGACTTGACATCTGAGGTCCTGTTCCTAGCCTGGGGTAAGGCGCAAGCCTGCCTCTCGTCGCGTTGTAAAGTCTCCCTGATTCTGTCACAACCCACCCTGCAGCACCCTGCGCCTACCGCAAGGTCACTGGAAGAGGCAAGTCTGCTGACTGGCCAGCCTCCAGTGTATCTTGCAGAAGGCGTCACGTCACGGGAGCCCATGGGAAAGACGACCTGCTTCAACCTGTTCAGTCTGGGGGGGATCCCTCCTCCCAGCTCCATCCGGCTGCCTTTCAGCTCCCCTCCTGCTGAGGCTGCCACCCACGCTGCCTCAAGCTCTCGGCTGCCTCAGCCCCCCAGCTCGGGTCACTCGACCCCACAAGCCGGCCTCCCCACCTGGGCACACCGCTGATGGGTGACCAAGGGCCCTGGGTCTCCAAAGGGTGTCCTGGTGCCTCTTGTCCACACGTGCACTCCTCTGCAGCAGAACTTGACGTTTCCAGTTTCACTCTTTGCTCAGGATTGTGCTGGCTCTTCTGGATCTTTTAGTCTTCCAAAATGAATCTGAGGGCGCTTTTTCCGGTTCTGTGAATAATGTCACTGATATCTTTATAAGGATTGCACTGAATCTGTATATTGCTTTTTGGTAGCATGGCAATTTTGACAATATTAACTGTATCTATCTAAGGACATGGTGGGGGTCTTTCCATCTTCTAAGGTGTCTTCTTCAACTTCTTTCTTCAGTGTTCCGTGATTTTCATTGTAGAGATCTTTCATCTTCTTGGTTAGATTAGTTCCCATTGAGGCTATTGTGAAAGGGATGGTTTTCCTGATTTCTTTCTCAGCAGAATTGCTGTTGGAGTATAGGAAAAATTATTGATTTGTGAGAGTTGGTCTTGTATCCTGCTACTTTGCTGAATTTATTCTTCAGCTCTAGAAGTCTTCTGGTGATATTTTTTGAGTTCTCTAAATATAGAATAATGTCTTCAGCAAACAGATATTTTTACTTCTTTTCTCATTTGTAATGTTTAATTTCCTTCTCTTGCCTGATGGCTCTGGCTAGATTTTCAAGAACTATGTTGAATAGAAGTGATGACAGTGGACATCCTTGTCTTTCAATTTACCTGTTTAATATGATTTGGCTTTGGAGTTGTCATCTATAGCATTTACAATGTAGGAGTAAGTTCCTTCTATCCCTAGTTTCTGTTTAACATGAATGGCCTTTTCTGCAACTATTGAGATGTTTACATGATTCTTGTTCTTAATTACATTTATATGGTGAATTATATTTAATGATTTTCATATGTTGAACAAATGTAGCATCCCTAGGATGCAGACCACTAGATCATGGTGTATTTTTGATGTGTTTTTGTATGCAGTTTGCTAATATTTTATTAAGGATTTTTGCATCTATATTTATCAGGGATATAAGTCTGTGGTTTTCTTTCCTTGCTGTGTCCTTGTCTGATTTTCATATCAGGGTTATACTGACTTCATAGAATGTATTAGAGCTTTCCCTCTCTCTCAATTTCCTGGAATAATTTGAGAAAGACTGGTTTTAGTTCTTCTTTAAAGGTCTGGTAGAACTCAACTGAGAGTCCATCTTAACCTGGGCTTTTCTTTGTTGAAAGGCTTTTAATTCCTATTGTTATTTCAGTTTCATTACTTGGTATTGGTCTGTTTAGGTTTTCTATATTTTCCTGCGTCAGTTTGGGCAGATCCTATGTGTCTAGAAATTCGACAATGTCTTTTAGATTTCCCAGTTTATTGGAGCATAAATTTTCAAAATAGTCTCTAAATGAACCTCTCAATTTCAGAAGTGTCCATGTTGGCATCTCCTTTTTCTTTTCTAGTTTTGTTTTGGGGAGTCTTTTCTCCCTCTCTCTCTCCCCCCCTCTCTGTCTCTGGTTATTTTAGATCCTTAGCTAAACATCAAACTTTTTATCATTTCAATAGTTCTTTGATGCATTTATTTTATTATTTTTTTTAATTCTCCATTTTGTTGATTTTGGCTCTGGTCTTTCTGATTTCCTGCCTTCTACTTATTTTGGGATTCATTTGTTCTTCCTTTTCTAAGTTCTTACGGTACAGCATAAACATTTATTTTGGGGTCTATTTTTTAATGAAGGCACTCGTTACTATAAATTTTCCTCTTGAAACTGCTTTCCTACTATCCCAGAGATTTTGATATGTTGTTCCTCTGTTCTCATTTTTTCTAAGAATTTCTTCATTTCTTGTCTCATTTCTTCTATGATCCAATTCTTCACTTAAAAGGGTATTGTTCAATCTCCATGTGTTCATGTGGTTTCTATCATTTTTTTTACTACTGATTTCTAGTTCAAACCCATTATGATCTGATAGGATGCAGGATTATATCTTTTTTTTGTATTTGCTAAGACCTACATTTTGTCCTAATATATCGTCTATTTTGGAAAAAGTTCTATGAGCTGCCAAAAAGAAGGTAAATTCAGCTGTTTGGGGGTGAAATATTCTGTAGATGTCTATTGGGTCCATTTTATTTACGGTATTATTTAAGTTGGTTATATCTTTATTGATTTTATGTTTGGATAATCTATCTAAGGGTGTGCTAAAATCACCCAGAATTATTGTATTGGGATCTACCTTAAATTTGATGTCAAGAAGTGTTTGGGTTTTTTAATATAATTAGGTGACTAATATTTGGGGCATATATATTTGCCATTGTTACATTCTCTTGTTGGATTGTTCGTTTTATCATGATGTAGTGACGTTCCTTTTCTCTTCTGATTAATTTTTGCCTGAATTCTGCTTTGTCATATATGAGAATTACTAGGCCTGCTTGTTTTGGGATTCCATTTGCATGGAATTTTTTCCCAACCTTTTAGCTTCAACTTATGGGTACCTTTGCCTGAGATGAGTCTCTTGCAAACAGAATATAGTTGGATCTTGTTTTTTGATCCATTTTGCTAATCTATGTCCTTTAATCAGGGAGTTGAGACCATTTACATTCAGCATTATTACGGATGTGTTTGTGGTTTCCTGCCATTTTGATTTGTTTGCTATACTTATGTCTTTATTTTCATTTAGTTGGTCACTCTTCTATTGATCTTCATGTATTTAGGGGATGGGGGGACTTGTTTTTAAGTTCTTCTGTTTGCAGTATATCTTTGAATATTCTTTGCAGTGCTGGCTCAGTGGTCATGAATTCTTTTAGTTTATACCTGTCATGGAAAGTTTTTATTTCTCCCATTGATTTTGAAAGAGAGCTTTGCTGGATGTATCAATCCTGGCTGGCAGTTGTTTTCTTTTAGATCTTGGAATATCTCATGCCAGGCCCTCCTTTATTTTAGGGTCTGAGTTGAGAAGTCAGAGGTGAGCCTTGTTGGTTTGCTTCTAAATGTGACCTGATGTTTTTTCTCTTGAAGCTTTGAATATTCTTTCCTTATTTTCTACCTTAGCATTTTGATTATGATGTGTCTTGGAGAATTTTTCTTATCTTGTGCATTTGGTGTCCTGTATGTGCCCTGTATTTTGATGTCTATCTCATTTCTGATTGGGGAAAGTTTTCTGTTCCTATATCACTGAAATGTTCTTAATGCTTTTAGCCTGTATCTCCATGTTCTCTTCTATCCTGATGACCTCAGGTTTGTTCTCTTGGTGCTATCCCAGATTTTTGTATACTCTGATCATCATATTTTCCCCTTTTTTGCCTACAAAGTGTTCAAGTTTGTAAACCCTGTCTTCAAGGCTTAAAGTTCTGGCTTTAAAGTCTTGTGTTGGTGATGTTTTCAGGATTTTATTTGATTTGTTGTGTCCTTCATTTCCAGGAGTTCTGATTGATTTTTTTTTCAATATCTGTTTCCTTATTGCAATGGTCTTTCATCTCCTATATGCTCTCTCAATTCATTCCTTAGATCTTCTTTTAGTTCATTGAACATTTTAATAATTTTTTATAATCTTTCTTTAGAATTTCATCTACTTCTGTATCTGTGGGATCTTCTGTTGGGGGAATTTGAATTTCAGAGGGAAATTTGTTTTTGTCACTTCCCTCGTGTTTTCAGAGATCTTGAGCTTGTACATCAATTGAGGATTCCCCTTTTTCTTTTTTATACAAGTCTTTTTATGTATAGTCATCTTTTCTTCCTGGGATTTCTCTGTTTTTGATATATGAATAGATTTCCAGGGGTGTGACCTGAGGACCCCCTTGTATCCATGGGGCCTCATTGTTGGTCTGGGGGAGTTTGTCTCCCAAATTTTATGTGATAAAGTAATGTTGAAGTTCAGATGGGGTTGAACCTTGTGTGGGATGAGATTTGCTGTTACTTGGCAAGTTGTGGATATTGCCTTCACAGATCTTTATTCTGTGAACTTGAAGCATTTTGATCACTTTCCCTCTTAGAGGAAGGGGGATCCAGGAACAGCACTAATGTTAGCAACAAATGTGCAGCCTTAAGATAAATGGAAGCTGTCTACTTTGACCTCTGACATCTATAGCACTAGTTGCCACCTACTGAGGATGGGTGGAGTCAACATTTAACAATACCAACAATAAAAAAATGGAACTAGATCAGTCATTCAACAGCAGATGTCTACCACATCATCTACTGTAGTAATCACAATAACATGAATGCAAAATTACATAAACTATGTTCTATTATTTAATGAGATTGCAATTTCTTATGTAAAGAAAAATAGGTAGGAAGGCAAGAGAAGATTTGAATTGTTTTTTTTAAAAAGTGAGCATTAAGACAAGCATAAGCATTAATTGAGATGGATTCCCCTTTATCTTTTTTTAAACATTTTAAAATATTTTTAGTTGTAGATGGACACAATAAGTTTACTTCTTTATTTTTTTATTTACTTATTTTTATGTGGTGCTGAGGATCGAACCCAGTGCCTCACATGGGCTAGGCAAGTGCTTTATCACTGAGCTGCAACCCCAGCCCCACTTTATCTTTTATGTGCCATAAACAAATGTCAGTTGTAAAGAAGGAATAAAAAATTAAATAAAAATATTTTTTAAAAAACTAAAAGAGGAATAGGGAATGGAAAATTTTAACTGTTAGTGGGGAAGAGACTCGAGAAGGGGCAATAAGAGGGACAAAAATCAAGATGTGAACATGCAAACAAATGTGGTGTTGCAAAAACTCAAGCCCCTGTGTTATTATGCCCCACCTATGTTGAGCCCCAAGGCTGACTGATAAACAGGTGCAGAGGAAATTAGTTAAGACTGAAAGTAAAATTATATGAATATATAATTATAATACTATTAACAGATATTTTCTAAACTACCTGCACAATTAGAACACACACAATCTTGCAAAATGGGAAAAAAAAAAGAAATAAAATACAATGAAATGACTTTGAACAAAATTTTTAAAAGACCAAAAAAATAAGAATATAGTTTAAGATAGGTGGCATTCAAAGAGGAAACAAAAGAAAAAAGGAATTAAGAAAAATGAAAGAAAAAAATCTTAATGAGATTAAATAAAGGGCTTGTTTCTGCTGAGGTTGTCAAAACTGTTGGCAGAGATGGATTTTCATTCTTTATATTTATTTTTGGCTTTGTAACCCTCGGACTGAGGGCTGAGGGTTGTCAAATTCAACACTTCTGTGTTCCTCGCCCAGCTGCCAGCTGTAGCTAGGAGGCTAAGCAGTGTGTCATAGATCTCAGCTTCCGGTCTCCCAGGATGGGTGGAATAGCCTCGGGGTGCTGACAAACCATGATTTCTTCTGGAGGGTGAGAGGAGTGCAGGGTTCTAAATTGGAAGTTCCAATAGTTGGGGTTTACTCTTGGTGAACTTTGGAGCTCTGTGGGTGGGTGGTTTGAGATTTGACCCACACCCTCTGTTGCTGGGAAGATGCCAGTTTCTGCAGTATATCTGGGTCTCTGGGGTCTCCAGTAGAGCCCACTTACAGGATGTAGGCACTAAAACTCCACAGGTCTCACCTTCACCCTTACCAATGTGAATTACCAGGTGCCCGTCCTGGAGTGCAGATGCTCCAGGGCGGCCGCCGGAGGTGTCTTCCCAATAGCTCTAATGGGGTGCCTGCTACCAAGGGAGCTTTCTCCCTTGATATTCAAGCCTGTACGATCCTGCTACAATTTTCTTTGCAACTGTATCAGTCACTGGTTCAGGCACTTTCTGGAAATTGGTAACTTCCTCTGAGTTCCCTTCCCCTCTCTGCTTGCAGTTGCACGTGCTCGTAGATGCTTCCGGGTCAGCGATGGCTTTCCAGGCCCAGGGACTACTTCCTGAGCAGCCCCACTGCACCGCTCCCCCGGGCAAGCTATTTTGATTGACTTTCACTGAACTGCTTCCCCCACCAACTCTGCCCATTAAAATCAGCTTTCCTTTCTAAACCCCACGTTTCCCCAAGCCCATTTTTATTTATTTTTCAATTTCTTTATGCAAGTCTTGGGCAATCATCTTTCTGCCTGTGCCTCCCCCAACCCGTGGCTGCCGCTGCTGGAAGCCAAGCTTTGCATCTCTAGTGTGTTATTTCTTACCTTGTGTTCAAGTGTCACCTTTCCATGTCTTTATGGGTTCCCTTAGTAACCCACCTCACTGAGAAGCAGTCTCCCTCCTTTTAAGTCTGGTGCTGAGGCGCAGCTGGGAAGTGCCCCTTCCTCCAGATCGCCTTCTTCTCTCCCCCTACACATTATTTTTAATAAGATTCACCCAGTGCAAATTTTGTTAGCATTTTTATCATTTATATATGCCCAGATGAAATCGGTGTCCCCAATTAGGCAACTCCCCCAGGAAGTCTCTGGAGGTTCCCACCCCTGCACAGCTGCGTTCTCTGGGCACACCCCTGGCAAAACGCAGCACTGCACAGCACAGCACACCCTCCCCCAGACAGTCAGGGCTCCAGTCGCCTCCTTGTACTTTGCGGGGTGGGCCGTTCCTGACCATCCCTGACACCCTTGGTCTCTAACCGCCGGGTTTGGATGGCCCAGCAGCGCCCCCTTCTGGTCCCCATTGCAATATCCCCCAAGAGCCTGGGCTGCAGGGGACACTCCCACCACAGGCGCCCAAGTAGGCGCCTACCCTACAGGACCTGGCAAACCAGGCCCTGGACCGAGGTGCAGAAAAGGCTGCCTCCGCCTGCCCCAAGAAGCGTCTGGGAAGACGCCCGTGTTTTAAGAGTTCTCTCCTCATTCACTGTCACACGTCACAACCCCTCCTTCATCCTCTGGGTCCCAAAGCAGGGTCCGCCCACCCACACGATCCACCTTTCTGCAACAACTATTTGGACCCAGACGGCTTTGAACTTGAGCAAGACCAGGCTGTCTTTATTTCTGCCACAATTTTATACCAACATCCCTTTCCACACCTATGTACAATGTCAGTAAACGTTTCTTAAAGGACGGTCCCTGGAGTCGGGCTGGACTGCCTTTACCTGCTGGGTCTATTACTTATTTGTGGCCTAGATGTATCAATTTCATAGGTATATAACTATCTCAAATGACTTTATTTCATGAAATGTTATAAAGCTTTCTTATAAAATTTGTCAATATAGGGATTTATGCTTCATTATTGGTATTAAAAATATTGGTAGTCCAAATTTTCTTCTTTACATACCTCAGAAACTGCATTAAGAACTTGGCTAGGAAGATAGCACTCTTTTTGTTGCTTTCAATTTGTGTATTTTCTACTAACACCTCTATTATTGCACAGCGAGGAAGAAAAGTGGTTGGGGGAGGGGAGAATTAGCCTTAAGGACCTCCTAGCACCCAGGATGCAGCTCAGAGGTGAGCCCCTGTTTAGCATGCACCCTACAGGTACATTCCACTCCGCCTTCTCTCATAATGTCAAGGTGGAAATACCTGACTACTGTTAAAATGATCCCACTAGAATAAAGCTCACCATCTCCCACAACCCCGCCATTAAAGTATTGGTGTTAGGAGCTCAAGCTGCTATTTTCACCTGCCACAGACTGGGGCGGGGGGCCTTCAACAACATAAATTCACTTTCTCATGATTCTGAAGTTAGAAGTCCAAGGTCAAGTTGTCAGCACATGTGATTTCTTCTGAGGCCTCTCCGCTTGGCTTGCAGAGGCCGCCTCTTCCCAGTCCTCACACGATTGCCTGTGGTCTGTATTGTCTGTCGACTCCCCTTGTCTCTTCAGGGCCACCCTTTGCACCTGCTTTTACCT
Source organism: Glaucomys volans (assembly GCA_020662805.1). Lineage (NCBI taxonomy): Eukaryota > Metazoa > Chordata > Mammalia > Rodentia > Sciuridae > Glaucomys > Glaucomys volans. The sequence goes on from JAJEJO010053520.1 coordinate 44,222, forward strand.
AAATGACCTCCTTAGGGATTCTTTCCCCCCCCCACCCCCCACAGTCACATTCTGAGGTGGTGAGGGTTGGGACTTCAACTCTGCAACTTGAGGGGACACGGTTCAGCCCTTACCTGTCCACCTGATTTTCACAGTGGACTGAGTCTGTCAGAGAGACTGGACTGAGGTTACATGACCTAGGAATGCCACCTACCTGAAGGTACAAAGCCCTGGAGGCTCAGAAAGACTGCAGATTTGGCTCAAGATGAGAGAACTCAAGACCACCTCTTGCAACATGGGGTGGGGGTCTTAAAGGAAACTCCAACACCTCACCCCCCACCACCATGTAACCCACCTTTCCGCTGGGTTCTCACAACGAATGTCTCAAAAAAATGGCGCTGAAGTAGAATCATCCTGTGAACGCAGAGTTGCTTGTTTAAAACAAACATTCAGCACTGCCCCTGCCCAGGAAGTGACCATTCCCGTCCACTTCAGTCTCCACTCTGGGTGACTCTTCCATTTTATGGCCGTCGTCCAGGGGACAGGACACACCGAGTCAGCGACGCTGTGATTTTGTGGAGCACCCCCTCAGGTGAGCGACAACGGCACCGCCCCCCGAGGCTGGAGTCGAGGGTGGAAACGGAACCCTGGGTAAAGCCCAGGTGCCTTCTGTCCGGTCACGGAGCCTGGGGGCTTTGGGACAGGCAAGGGGCACCTGCCTCACGGCGTCTCCCAGGCTCACTGGTTGTGCCCACACACTCAGAATTATTCAGGGGCTACCACCTAATTGTAGCGTTTCCAACAATCCGCCTATGCCTCAAAGTCCTGCGTTGTCTGCACCCACTCACACTCCTGCTGACCCCCGCCCCGCCTCTCCCCTGCTGCAACCAGCCGACCTTATGTTTCCTCCTAGCTTTTATTCAAATATATAAAATGCACATATAAAACAATAATAAAGGAAAAACATTCAATTAAAATTGGGCAAAAAATTCAATAAGGCACTTAAGATGCATGAGTTCTCAAGCACATGGAAAGATTCTCAACATCAGTCATCAAAAAAAGTTAAAATTAAAGCCACAATGAGAATCACTTCACACTCCCTTAGAGTGACTAAATTTAAAAAATTTATGACACCAAATGATGTTAAAGAGGTGGAAGCACTAGAACTCTCACAAATTGCTGATGAACACATGAGGCGATGTTCATCTGGAGGTCTGGAGACAACCTGGCACTGGCTTACTGTGTGATCCCCAAATTTCACTCAAAGGTAGCAATTAACACAAGAAAAATGAAAACTTAGTCCACACAACTTGGACACTAATGTTTGTGGCAATAACTGTATTCACAATTGTCCAAATGGAAACAACCAAAATGTCCTTCAACGAGCAATGGATTAATAGTTTTGGGTTTATTCATGCAAATACCTATTTATAGAAGGGCCAGTACTAAGCAGTAAAAAATAATGAGATTGTAAAATACACAACAAAATGGATGAATCAAAACATCATGCTAGCCTGTAATCCAAGCGACTCAGGAGGCTGAATCAGGAGGATCTCGAGTTCAAAGTCAGCCTCAGCAACTTAGTGAGGCCCTAAGCAACTCAGTGAGACCCTGTCTCTAAATAAAATATAAACAGGGCTGGGGATGTGGCAGTGGCTGAGTGTCCCTGAGTTCAATCCCTGGTTCCAAAAAAAAAAAAAAAAAGCTGAGTAACAGAAAACAAGGACTGAGAGCAGTTACAAGAAGCTCAAAATTAGGAAAACTCTGGTGGCTGAAAACAAATCAGTGTCTGCAGGGAGGAGGGGACTGGGTCTGACTGGCTGAGAGAAACTACTGGACAATGAAAATGTTCCACGCTTGACCCAGTAGTGATCAGACAACTACGGGCACGTTTGTCAGAATTTATCTAAATATATCACATCCCAGAGCGCCTGTAATTTTGTGCAAGTTCTACCTCAATGAAATCGATCTTTAAAGATATGTGCTGTATGTGACATTGTTAGAGAAGTGGACTTCACTCCTCTCACTTACCACCCTGCCAGTGAAGTGACAACTCGTTCTTGCTAAACGGCAGCAAACACCTGGTGTGCTTGTCTTTCACCTTTCTAGAAGCACCGTTTGGAATACAGTCTTACGGATCTATGATTATTTAGAAGAATTTTCTCTGTCAAAATCTGAGTAAGGGCTTCTTCCACCTGCTCTGGAGAGCATGTTATTCTCATGCTCAGTTCTTTACACCAGTCCATCAACCGAGTGACCCACTCATTCACTTTGTTCTGCCTCTCCTCATCTGCACATGAACCAGTCGCACGTGGTGCTCACAGCCTAGCACGGGACAGTCTGCACATGGCTACACAAACACCCACAGGAGACGCACTTCAAGGCCAACAGACCTGGAGTCCATAGAAATGGAAAGGGGTCTCCTTCCCATGAAGAGTCAGAGAATGTTCCCCGGAACCTCCTCCACGTCCCTTTCTATGTACTCCTTCTGCTTCAGCAGATCACTACCCTACAATGGGGACAGAACTGTCACCGGAACTTACTTTAAAAGTTAATATTTAAATATTTACAAGCCACGTTTGTGTGAATTAAAGTACAGAAGGACATAAATTGGGAAGATAAAAACCAAGTGTATGATAGAATATCACATAAATGAGGAATATAATTATGTAACAGGGAAATTAAAAAGGAATTTCAGACTGGGTAGAGAATAAATTAAGAAAATACAGCACGTGTCATTGCTAAACACTGTGATATTTGAGCCCACACAGCTCATGGTCAGTGCTCCTCACCAAGGAGCAGGAAGCACTGCAGTGTCTGTAAGCTGACAGCCACGCTGCTGCAGGTCCCTCCAGCACTGGGGCGTGCCTGCACACCTAATTTATGTCGATTTCTGCACCACTTTGAATAAGCACTTGGCTCGGCATGACTACGGTATTCCTGATACTGAGGCCATCTTTATATTGACACCATAGGTTTAGTGCTTTGCACGTGACAGAGTTCCACAAATGCTCATAGAATAATAAAGCATCTTTGTCTTTACATAAATAAATATGCACTTTTCACGAGTTTAATACTCGAAAGTAGTCAGTTCCCAAGTGACTAACTACTGTGTTCTCCCAGGAAAACTGTTATTTGTAATGGACACTCTGGGGGAGAGTTCACAAAAGTTGTTTTTCCAAGGTTCACAGTAAAAAAGCAAACTGCAGTTAAATTTTATGTCAACACTGTCATTCTGGAATAAATACATATGCAAAGTGGCTTTCTGAAGAGCACATAATGAAGTGGTTGCTTACAGAGGCACTGGCAGGGTGAAGGACCCCGTAGGGGAGGGGCAGGCATCTGAGAACCAGGAGTGGCGGGAGGGTGGTCCCTCTCCAGGGCTGAGCTGGAAGAGGTGGGATGTGCCATTGGAGCTATAGATACAGAATGGAGTAGATTACAATATTTTAAGATATTTAAATAATATCTCTCTACTTCCTGGTGCCATGGCTCCAGCTGCTTTCCTCCACCATGCTCTTCCGCCATGATGATCTGCTTTATCTCAGGCCCTGAGAATCGGAGCTGGCCATCTGTGAACTGAGACCTCTGAAACTGTGAGCCCTGAATAAACTTTTCCTCCTCTATAATGCTCTTGTCAGGTCTTTTGGTGGCAGCAACAAAAAAAGTGATTAAAACAGACACAGAGACTTGATCAACTTGATCTAACTGACATTTGCAGAATACATCAAGGACAGCAGAGAACACATTCCCTGGGATACAGGTGTAGCATTTCACTGTTCTAGGACATAAAACAATCTTAATAAATTTAAAACATTTTAATTCTTACAGTGTATGTTATCTCCCAATAATGGGATTAAATTAGAAATCAATAAGAGAAAGACATCTGAAATTTCCTCACGTATTTGGATACTACAAAAACCGACAAATTCGCCGGGCGTGGTGGCGCACGCCTGTAATCCAAGCGACTCAGGAGGCTGAGTCAGGAGGATCGAGAGTTCAAAGCCAGCCTCAGCAACTTAGCGAAGCCCTAAGCAACTCAGTGAGACCCTGTCTCTAAATAAAATACAAAATAGGGCTGGGGATGTGGCTCAGTGGCCGAGTGTCCCTGAGTTCAATCCCCGGTTCCAAAAAAAAAAAAACCGAAAAAACAAACACACAAATGAATTCAAACTCTGGTTCTTTCAGAAGTTCCATAATATAGCTAACCCTTTATTGATCAGGAAAGAGAAAATAAAAACTCCCACATAAGGAATAAGAGAAGTAGCATGAGAGCAAATTCAATGGATTTTTAAAAGATAATAAACAATAATTATGAGCATTATTATGTGAATAGATTTGATGCCTTGGATTAAGTGGACAAATTTCTGCAAAAACACAATTATCTCATCTCTTTCAACAAGAAAGTGAGTAGCCAGAAATACCCTCAATCTAATGAAAGAATTGAAGTTGTAATTTAAATCCTTCTAAGAAAAGTCTAGGCCTAGATGACTTCAGTGGAGCTTTCTATCAAAATAGGGGGGAAAAGACCAAATCCAGCCAGGCACAGTGGTGCAAGCCTGTAATCCCAGTGGCTAGGGAGGCTGAGGCAGGAGGATGGGGAGTTCAAAACCAGCCTCAGTAATAGTGAGGTGCTAAGGAACTCAGTGAGACTCTGTCTCTAAACAAAATATAAAACGGGGCTAAGAATGTGGCTCAGTGGTCGAGTGTCCCTGAGTTCTGTCCCTGGTACAAAAAAAAAAAAAAGGACCAATTCTGATTCTTTCCAATTCTTCTGAACTGAAAGGGGAGAGGGTTCCCATCTATCAACATCATGCACCTTTCTTTCTCACACACACCTGTGCAGCTGCGACATCCAGTGATGGACGATTAGATATTCTTACAGGTGAACTGGCCCAGCCAGAGACAGGGACCCATCCCTTTTCAAATTTCTGCATGGACAGTCCATCCCAGGACAGACAGAACGCTCCTGAAGGGAGAACACTTCCCTGGAGAGGGGTGTTACCTGTACAGAGGTGACAACAGCATGAGGAGCCCCAGCACAGGGCGCTGGCCCCAGGTGAGCGCTCACACTTCCCCAGTCCCTCAGGACCTTTCACTGTTTTCTGCATAAGGAAATTTGCAAGGTAGACCTTTGCCACTTTCTAAGCTCCATTGTGCACATGAGGAAGAGAAGCTGGAAGAGGCTGTTTTAAAACATTCTAGAGAGGGGACTGGGGATATAGCTCAGTTGGTAGAGTGCCTGCCTCGCAAGCACAAGGCCCTGGGTTTGATCCCCAATACCAAAAAAAATAAAAATTAAATAAATAAATAAACAAATAAATAAATAAATAAATAAATAAAACAGTTCTGGAGAAATGGAAATAGACTCCCACTGACCAGGTGATGGTGCGGATGGAGCCATGTCACTAACAAGCGGAGATCAGGCTGCAAAAGTGGCTTCATGAACCCTGGACCCTGGGCCTGGGCTGCACGGTCTTGAGAGATTCCGAAACGCTGGCGGGCAGTCCCAGTGACTCCCAAGGCCTAGCGCTGCGGAGCGCTTGGACCACGTGGTTGCTCCAAAGTGTGGAGACCGGCATCCGGGCACAGTCTGCCGGTCAGTCAGCAACCCTGTGAAGCCGCTTCTGCAGCCGGAGCTCGAGCTGCTTCTCGCGGTGCAGGAAGATGCGTGCATCAAGCTCAGCGGCGGCGAACTTCACCGAGACACCAAGCAGACCCTGTCCCCCAGCGCCGGGCCTGCGCCCAGGCACACTGTACCCAGCCCGCAGCTTCCTGCCGTGGGTGCGCTGCTACCTGACAATGAGCAACAAAAACAAAAACAAATCAAAACTAAAAATGGGCAACAGACTTGAGCAGACATTTCTCCAAAACTGACACACCCATGGCCATAATGTGCACAGGGCTCAACACCACCAACCGTAAGGGAGACCCACGTCAAGACTATACAGTAAGAGAGGCACCGCCTCACACTGTCAGAATGGCTTGTCATGGTGTGGATAGGAGGCATCCCCCTGTTAATGCAGAAATACTCAAAGGTGAAATGATAAGATTATGACCAACACACACACTTCACACACACTCAGTGAAATATGTGAATCCAAAGTAACGGATCTTGAGCACATTATGTTCACTAAGCCAAAGAAAGATAAATGCTTTATATTGTCATTTAAAGATGGAATCTTTAAAAACTCAGACATAGAGATGTGGACAGTAAAATGGTGTTTACCAGGGGTTGAGGGGCAGGGAGAGTAGGTGGTGTCAGGCAGAGGTCCCATGTGGAGCTGGAGTATGAATAGGTTCTGAGGACCTAAGGAAGAGCTGGTGACTACACTTAGTGATGGATTGTAATTAATTATGATGAAATAGATTCACAATACAAATTACTGACTTCGGTCACACAGAGACAAAGGGAACCACGAAGCGATGGATGTAAAGTGGCTTGACTGATTCTCATTCAGAATGCACACGTGCACCGCCTCACCAAGCACTACACCCCCAATATGCAACATTTTTAACCTGTACCTCAATAAGCCTGAAAGAATAAAACCACATCCTACATTGAAAGATGTTTAAAATACAGTTAGGAAACCAGGCATATGTCCAGGGAATGGAAAACTTTCATGGGGCAAAAATAATTTTTAGAATACCCATTAAACTGACAACTTAAATTTAAGAATCTTTTGTATTTTACAAGTTCAAAGGTACATGGAAGCCTGTCATGAGAACATGTAACAGCTATGCTTGTAATATCCAGACACCAAATTAAAATCCTTGAAATTCCTGAAAATACAGAAAATATTCAAAGAAGGTATAAATGGATGTGCATTTGAAAAGAACCAAGATAAAAACAAACGCATATCACTGAAACCAGAGTTTTGACATGAGTTTAGATTCCCCACTTTGCCAATTTCCTTGGGTTCTTGTCTTGCAAATTTTGAAGAATAAAATCCACAATCACAGGTGGAAAGAGTAAATGCAGCAGGATTTATTTAAGTGAGAAGAGCTACAACTTCTGTCCTCAGCGGAGGGCCTGATAGTAGAAAATCCCATTTTGCTGTGCCAGCTTAGTATGGTTCTGGGCAAAGCACAGAGCAAAATATACGTAAAATATGTATTGAAAAGGTATCATCAAGGGTACATCTGGGTCCACTCACCTTCCTCCCTGGGACCTCCACCCAGGTTCACCCCCCCCACCTTCCTCCCTGGAACATCCATCCAGGTTCACTCCCACCTTTTCACCTCTGGGACAAAAGATTTGGTTGGAGGTGTTCCCATGGGGGAGCCTTAAGGTCCTTTACATTTGAAACAGGCTTGATGGTGCTCACTGTTATGCCTGTGGGTTAGCCTCCAGGTGTGGCTCCTGTGTTTAAATATTCAAAGACTGACCACTGATGTCTCACTGATTCCCCCCTGAAGAAGTCACTCTAACTGCTTTAGAGGAACAAGTGCTGTGGGGCGATGACCGCTCTGGCTGCTTCAGGCTGAAAAGGGGCGTTGAAAGGGACAGCAGTCAGAGTCCTTCCCCAGAGGCCTGTCAGAGGGCCCCCACTAGAAGGGTAGCTTGGTTTTGGATTCCATGGGTGAGGCCATTTGGAGATTGAGCATCTCGCACGTCAGAGCAGTCCACAGGTCCTTGGTGGCAGTGGGCAGGTCACTCGAGGCAGGTAGCGAACAAGGCATTCACAGGGCAAGGGTCATGTTAAGACAACAAACAAGACAGCAAAGCATTATTTTCTGTAAAATTATTAACACAAAAGTAACCAGTATTATCAACGGTCCCTGAAAACGAAGGCACTAGCTTATTCGATCTTAGGGTGTGGTCTAACAGGTCACTGATTTGGGAGTGAGGGCCACTCACTGGAAACATCAGTAAAGTTATTAGAAATATCTACGTTACACTTGGCTTTCATAATGGCATAAGCATTCTCTCCGGCTATAGTGCCACCTGTGTTTTGTGAAACGGCTTTTTATCAATGTCACCTCTGTCCGTTAGAGATATTACCTTTAGCTGAGTGACATCCCAGTTTGACCTGCTTTTGAGAGAACTGACAAGTATATATTTCAAGTTATATTGAAAGAGCCACTGCCTCTCCTAAACATTCATGTAGGACTGTGCTTTGGTTAAAACTCTCCTGCCCGATGTTTAAGACCAAGTTAGCCAAAAACTGACCTTGTTTCTATCACTACTACTAAGATTTGTCAGGGTAACTCTTGGGAAACAGTAAGAAGTCTCTTAGCTCCTCTGGAAGCCATGTCATCTGCCAGAATGAGCCAGGGTACTAAGGACCACATGTGGCTTCCTTGAAGCATCAGGGACATTTCCATTTCCAAAGACCCTCCTCTTTGCAGAATGTAAACTGATTAGTTTTCTGTTCTCTAGGGTCCATCTGATTCCTCTGATGGGGAGGTGATGTGACCCACAAATACAAAGCCCTTAGACAAGTCCCATTGTTCCCCAAGTTTTGGCTAATTAAGAGGGCAAGTGTCAAAATACTGACTATTTTCCTTATCCCTTTACCTTCTTTGATTTTGGTACCCTGGTTTTAAAACATCCAGCAGTCCAGGTTCACCACACTTGAAGTGGGAAGAATGGGTTATACTTTCATGTCTGGAGTTTTAGAGAAATGCCTTCTGTTTACTGAAATCACAATTACATCCTATCTGTCCTGTAGGTGATGGCTTATGGTCTCAAATTAACTCAGGTGAGGTCAAAAGCAACAGGCGAAAGTTACGAAGTTTTACAAGGAAAATGTAAAAAATGAGAAGCACTATTAGTGATTTAAAAAACTTATCTGATGTATAAATGCATCCTCATTAACATGACACAGCCTTTACGTACTCCAACAGATGTAAGTCAGTTTTAAAGTGGACAATGTTTTCAAAGCAGCACTTCTTGGTTATCTTGCCTGTATTATACAAACTTACATAGATCAGACAAAGCTTTAAAGTTTACTATGTGTCCCTAATCACACAGATCTAGGGTGTCAACCTGAAATAAAAATAGTGGTTTATTTAACCAGTTATGGAGTAAATACTTAAGAGACTTTAAAATTGACACAAAACTTAGAAGGTTTAGTTTCCATAAGTAAAAAAACTTTAAAAGACAAGAAATTATCTCAATAGGTCAGTATATCAATGTTTAAGAAACCCTCTTCTTAAAACTAGAATTAGACCTTGCTCTATATCAGTATATAAAAATTTCACTCTAGTAAAACTGTTAAAGTTAACTAAATCACATAGAAACATTTTAGGATTCACCTCTCATAAACCTGCAACTGAGACATTTTACAACTTGTTTACCCAACAAGATAACCAAAATACATTGTCATAACTGTGACTTAATTAAATTTACATTTTGAAACAATCCATGAAATTTCTGAATTTAAATAAAGTACGCCATTTTAACAGGAGGAAATACTCTTCATGGGCTTTAATTAGAAAGGTTGAAACACTCTGTACTCTTTGCACAAAGAATTCCACTGTTAAAATTTTGACTCTTCCTAAACTTGTTTTCAGTGAAGACTCAGAAAAAAACAATCACTAAAATGTCCCACCTCCCAAATTGTAAAAACAAGTTTTTTGTTTTTCTTTTTTGGATACAAGGGAAGGAACTCAGGGGCAGTTGAACACTGAGCCACATGCCCAGCTGCAGTCGAATGTGGGGGTCTTCATGGTGGTGAGGCAGCAGAGCAACAAGCAGCAGCCATGGGAGACAGATTCTGTGACGTGATCTCAGCTTTATTGCAGAGGCATACGTTTTATAGAGGAGGGGAGCCAATGAACAGAGATGGATGGATTAGAGGGCCTATCAGAGCGATCCAGCCGGAAACTGCACTATGCGAAACAAGGAAGACAGGGAGATGGGGTGAGACTCTCCTGAGATACTGCCCCATTGGCGGGGGGATCACTTGGGGACCTGTCATGCAAGAATGATAATCCTGGGCTTTCCTCAGGACCATACCCAGTCCACAGCCGCAAGGATGCATGTGCCTCAATGGCTCTTCCCATACCCAACCTTGTGTTGTGTTTTATTTAGACACAGGGTCTGAGTTGCTCAGTGCCTCAATTTTGCTGAGACTGGATTTGAACTGCCAATCCTCCTCCCTCAGCCTCCTGAGCTGCTGGGAATATAGGCATGCAACAGCACTACTGGCCATAAAAACATATTTGATAAAACCAAATATATTACCTTACAGAATTCAATACCTTTTTATTTAACAGTTGCTATTTTAGTATTTTAACTTTGTGTATTAATGAAATAGCTTTTAACAAACATTCATGAAGATTAACCCCATTTATGTCATGTGTAATTCATGAATTTCTAACTGTTAATGTTAGGTGACCAAGGAAAACTACATTTCTCTGATTCTTAAACCATGTTTACCCTGCTGGAAAAATTCTAGAAGCTGTAGACCTTGCATTTTAAACATTTTACCCAAATTAATGCTTTGCCTGACTGCCTAGAAAACCGTGCATTAGTAATTTCAAAGCCATCTGTGTGGCAGGAGCCCTCTTCCAACAAAAGCAAGGTGGCACGGCCAAGCACCTGTGTGCACACACGTGACTACATTCAACACGGCATGAGCAGCGCCTGTGTGCACACACAACGCTACGGTAACCATGGGGATGAGCATTAGATTGACAGGAGAAGGCTATGCAGCATTCACAGGGACAACCCTGCTGCTACCCAGGACGCATGCACAACCCTGCCGACACCGCGCCTGACCCAGTACATCTGCACAGCTCTGCTGCAACTTCCTTATGAATTAATAGTTTAGAAAATCTGCAAGAATATATTTTTCAAAATAGGGGAGATGAAGGCACCAGGAGGCCTATACACGGCAAAAGCCTCTGCGCTCATGGGCTGGGCCTATGGATGTAATTCCACAGAGTTCCAAGACGGCGAGAAATATACACGCTCCGTGTTGAATGCTCAGGTGCCGTCTCTCTGTATGCCAACCCTGCAACATTTCTGGGGCGCTTGCCCGGGATTTGGGGACACTGATCACACCTCCTGTGTTGCCAGATCCTGCCAGGGCACATTCTTCCAACCACTTCTATGCCACCCAGGGAATTCAGCAGCATTCTTCAGTGTTAAGAGAGTCAGGAGCAGGCAGCCATCAGTTCAGGTGGGCTTGTGGGTCTCAATGATGGACCTCATCAAGTCCATCACAGCCCTAGCTTCTCAGGGATGGGTGGGGTTCCTCAACTTCAGAAGATCAGTGGTGGTAGAAGGCTGCTACAGAAAGGCATGCTCCAGGCTGATTGGCAGTGCTGTCCCGCTGCACCTGCCCATCTCGATCACAGTAGGTAGGCTCCTAGGTTTCTCTCAGGGGCAGCTGCAGGGCAGTTCAGCATCTATTGGGAAGGGTCTACAGCAGGGTCCCCCTGGCACTCCCCACATAGGCTAAAAGGGAGGAGTGTCCTCAGGGGTGCAAGTGGTCTCTGGTGGGGTTTCAGCCACCTTAGGTGCAGAGAAGGCAGATGGCAGCAGGGGATACAGAGGTGCATGACTCCCCTGGACAGGATGGGCTTCCGGGTTCCAACCGACAGTCTGAGGGAGCCTTCTCCCTGGTCAACCTAATTTCACAGTTTTCTTCCACACAAGCCTTTTGCCAATGTGGCTGAGAGAGGACGACGTCTTGGCCAGCAATCAACACAAAGAAACTGGTCAGACTGCCCGCCGCTTCAGGACACCAATACCAGTCCGCCCGCACCTACCCACAGCTTCTGGATCCAGGACCACCTGCACGCTGCGCAGACTCAGCCCCCGAGCTGCGGCTCCCCCGCATGTTGAGAGGCTGGGGCAGCCATCTCGAATTCTCCCAGGGGGGAGGCCACCACCTCGGTGGGGTGGCTCCTGTCCTGAGACACCTGCTGGAGACTGGAAGCTCGCTGACAGGTACCTCGCTTGCATCAGGATACTGAGGACTCCGGAGGTTGAAGTGGTACTTTTTAATAATCTTTAATTATTCTTTTCTTTTTTCTCACTGATTTCCTTTTAGTTACCTGTTTCCTCAGAGTCATTTTCCCCCTTTTCTCTTGCTAACAACCAACTTCTTTTGATCCACTCTCACTCTTCCCATGATCTAGTACCTCTGTATACTCACTTCTTATCCCATTAACAGTTACAACCTTCACCCCTCCCACTCTTTGTCCACCATTAGAAAACGCAGATCTCACTGCAAGTGTAACATAAAGCTGCAATGGCCGCTAACTCAGTTGGCTGCCCGGCGGGCAGACACAGCATGCCAAGTCCACAGCTGCCAGCACAGCGCTCTGTCTGCGTGGACCCCTGGGTGTCAGCTCACTGCAGCAGGCAGCAGGCGGACACAAGGTTTGCCCTGCAGTCCAGCCCTCCCCTCGGGCTGCTTAGGACCAGCGCGCCACATGACTTCACAGGGCTCCCTCCTGGGTGGTCAGACACAGGCATGGGCGCTGCCCCCTTGGTGATCAATTCAGTCCTCGGGGGCAGCGAACCATCAGCGATTTACATTCACGGCTGTAAATCAGGCGGCTGTGGATTCGAATCTAATCACTTACCACTCCCTGCCCCTCTGCTGCAGCTAGTCCTCCCCCTCCCATCTTACAGCCCAGCTCACAGGTCTGCGATCCTAGTCAGCCACTGGTCCACTCCTCAGTCTGTGCTTGGCAGCCACTGGCCTGCTCCCTAGCCCATGAACTTCCTCAGCAGCAATTGGCCCAATTGTCATTTGCCCATGAAATTTAACTACTTAAGAGAAGCTCCGCTGCCATATTCTCTCTCTCTCCAGAGCAGACACTGCTCATCTGCCTAATGAAATCTCTTGCATGAGTCCAGAATGGTTTTTCTGGGTACTTTTCACTTTTCAGCAAGTCTATTGGGCTATACTATAGATAATAATCAAACTCATCCTATCTGTTTATTATTACAATACCATTACTGTCTGTATAGTGGCTATGTGGGTTAGGGCTGCCTATTGTTTGTACTCAGTGCTGCTAATATTGATCTCCCCCTCAAAGGAGAGGTTTTGGAAACCTGCAGGGTCAGATCTTCACTGCTAGAGGGAAAGATACAGGAACAACATGAAAAAACAGGGGAAGAGAGTGTCCTTAATAAACCGCAATGCTATTTTGATAGACTCCAACAGCAGAATAGCAGTGGAAATGACAGAAAAGAAATTTAGAATGTACATAACTAAAATGGTCCGTGAAGCAAAAGATGAGATGAGGGCAAATGCACGCAATGTATGATCACTCCAATAAACAGTTAAAAGAGCAAATGCAGGAAGTAAAAGAGCATTTCAATAGAGATTCTGAAAAAAGAAACACACTCGAAATTAAGGAAACAGTAAACCAAATTAAAAACTGAATAGAAAGCATCACCAACAGAACAGATCACGAGGAAGACAGAATCTCAGACAATGAAGACAAAATATTATGTCTTGAACATAAAGTTTACCAAACTGAGAAGATGGTAAAAAATTATGAATGGAACCTCCAAGAATTATGGGACATCATGAAAAGAGCAAATTTAAGAATTACGGGGATTGAGGAAGGCGCAGAGATACAAAGCAAAGTATTCAATAAACTGTTCAACAATATTGTATCAGAAAACTTCCCAAACCTGAAGAATGAAATGGAAAATCAAACACAAGAGGTTTACAGAACACAAAATGCACAAAATTACAACAGATCCACCAGAAGTCATATTATAATGAAAATGCCTAACATACAAGATGAAGATAGGATTTTAAAGGCGGTGAGAGAGAAGTGTCAGATTCCATATAAGGAGAAACCAATACAGATAACATAAGATATCTCAGCCCAGACCCCAAAAGCTAGAAGGGTCTGAACAATATATTTCAAGCTCTGAAAGAACATGGATGTCAAACAAGAATCTTTTTTTTTTTTTATACTGGGGATTGAACTCAGGGGCACTCGGCCACTGAGCCACATCCCCAGTCCTATTTAGAGACAGGGTCTCACTGAGTTGCTTAGGGCTTCGCTAAGTTGCTGAGGCTGGCTTTGAACTCGTGATCCTCCTGCCTCAGCCTCCCAAGTGCTGAGGCACCACCACATGCACCACCACACCCAGCTCAACCAAGAATCTTATACCCAGATGAAATAAGATCTTTCCACAATAAAGAAAAGTTAAAAGAATTTACAAATAGAAAGCCTGCACTACAAAACATTCTCAGTAAGATATTCCTTCACATTGGCAGGTCCGTATAAACTCCCGACCCGAATCAGGCTTACAGACTTTATGGAGAGAGCTCAGCACTGCCATGAGCCGTGTGAGGATCATCATGGCACCACAGGTGAGGATTCCACGCTCTCTCCAGCCTTAGCCTGCCTTATTTGGCCACACCGACTTGCCACCAAACAGCCTCCAGCCCCTGCCCAGCACCTCAAAAGAGTCGTGGCTTCTTCTCATGCAATTGAGATTACCGTGGCCACTGTGAGTGGTGATCAGGTTTTTCTGCCACTCAAGAGCAAGTCAACCTTGTTGTAAAAAACTGCAGCGGCTGGGCCTGTCGGGCAGATGCAATTGCAGCTGTCAGAGCAGCGCTCTGCCCACGTGGCTCTGCCCACCGCCCGCCCCCCCTCAGCTCGCCACAGCAGGCAGCAGGGGGGTGCCGGGTTTACCCTGCAGTCTGACCCTTGCCTCAGGCTGCCTACCAGCCCACCGTCCAAACTCGTGGGGCTCCCTCCATGGCGGTTGGGCGCAGGACCCATCTGTGGGGAAGGCCAGGGGGAATGACAGCCCCCACCCCTTTCCTGCCATTGCTCTGTTTGTCCACCTGTCATCGCCAGCCATTGGTTCATTCATCAGACTGTCCTTGCCAGCCATTGGCTGATCACTAGCCGGCCAAAATTCAGCTTTCAACAATTGGCCCTACCATCGTTTGCCCGTGAAGTTTGAGAGCTTAAAAGAAGCTCCCCAGCTATGTTCTCTCCTTTTTTGCCTCTCCCTTCATGGCAGACACTGCTCATCTGCCTAATAAAATATCTTGCATGAGTTCTGGTGTCCAGAGTGTTTTTTCTGGGCACTTCTACACCTTTCATTGGCACCCAATGTGGGACTGGGCTCTTCTACAGTCACTTAGGTGAATGGAACCCCATCCAACGCCCCAGACCGCCCCCACCCCCACCCCACTGGATGTTGGTCTCACCTTCCATTTGCCCGGATGCTCGGCTCCACATCCACCACGGGCTTCAGATTGGTGAGCTTTCCCCTAGGTCAACATAAACACTTCTCTGCTGACCGGAGACGTGATCATTCAGCGCCCTGGAGGCAGCTGAGAAGTGGGGGTTCCCCCAGCCACAACTTTCACAGTTATGGCTGGCCCCCTTAGTTGACCTTATCTGACAGGTGGGTCCCTGATCTTTATGGTGGAGACACTCTCTCGGGTTGAGGCTCCTCTTCTTGCTCACTCGCTCAAAAATCCTTACGTCAGGTCCTCAACTCTCTGCTTTTGCCTGGCATACACTGATGGTCGGGTGACGACCCCCATCACTGTGCTGCCTTCTCGGCTTTTGCCAGGTACACACATGGTCAGGTGACGACCCTCATGACTGTGCTGCCTTCTTGTCTCCAGTCAACTAGTCTGTGACCTCAGGACACCTTGGCACTGACTTGGCTGTTTCTCAGTCTCCACCATGGAATCTGGGCCTTCCATCCCGGCAGATTCACCCTGGGACATTTACTAGAAAATCTTAAATCCCTTCACCAGATCCCTGGCCTAGATCAATCAAAACTTACTGACTTGTGTAATGAAATTTCGCCAGAGTACCCTTTAGATAATCAATCAAAATGGCCAATTAATGGTACCCTGGACCCCCTTATTATACGGGACTTATACAACTTATGTGAGAGAGCAGGCAAAGAGAGATATTTTATCCTCAAGTCTTTTCTTTCTTGCATGCTAATCTTGATCTTTGCTTTCCCTGCAAACCCAAACACCTCCTTTTGGCTTCTCCTCCCCCTCTTAATTTCTCCTCCTCCTCCTCCTGACTGACCCAGTTGACGAACCACCGCCATACCGGTCCCCTGCGGAGGAGGCCTCTCCAGCCCCTGCTCCTCCACCTCCTTTGTCCCATACTGTTTCTGCTTCTGCTCCCCTGTTCAGCCCACCGAGTTGTCCTGCCACATGGTCCCATGTACATGTTCTAGACCCCTTACGGGAGGTGGCTGGCATGGAAGGAGTGATCAGAGTCCATGTTCCTTTCTCGCTGTCCAATCTTTCCCAGATAGAGAAGCAGCTAGGCTCCTTCACCTCCAACTCCACAAACTTCATTAAGGAGTTTCAGTATCTTACCCAGTCTTATGATCTTACCTGGCATGACATTTATATGATCATGTCCTACACCTTGACCCCTGAGGAGCACAGGAGAGTCTGGGAACAAGCGTGCAATTATGCAGATGAGGTTCACCAATCGACCCAGGTCCACCCCACTGGGGCTGAAGCAGGACCAGAGAGGGAGCCCCAATGGGACTATAACCACAGAGACTGGCATCTGCAGTGGGATGAGTTCCAAACCTGCATCCTTGCAGATCTCCAAAAGGCCACCATTAAACCCATTAATTATGAGAAACTTCAGGAAGTAGTAGAAGACAAAACGGAAAACCTATCTACCTTTCTGAGTTGCCTCAGAGAGGCCATACTCAAATATACCAACCAGGACCCTGAAACTCCAGAAGGACGATAGCTACTCATCACTTACTATTTTTCCCAGAGCTACCCAGACATAAAGGCTAAACTGAAGCAGTTGGACAGGAGGCCCTTTACTGTTGCACCTGTGGGCCCTGGGGGCTTTCACGATGGGGGGTTAAGGACTCGGAGTCATGAGCCAGACACCAGGAGTCAGGTGAGCACGACCAGGAGTGAGCGGCTGAGGACTCGTTTATTGCGGAAGCTGCATAGCCTTTTATTCATTCAAGAGCCAATGCAATCCCTGCACCACCCAGCAGGACCAATCATAGTTCTTGCCGTGGAACCATGCCTCCACCAATCAACACAAGTCTCTATCTCCCGAATGCCGGCGCGCCCCGTGACCTTCACAGGCTCGGGTGGGGGTCGCAGGCTCCAGGTGGGGGCTGCATAGAGATTAGAAGTAGACGTCCGTGGCAGGAGTGTTGTCCAAGGCCTGGCTGGTGGTTTCCACTTCCACAGTGGTGGCAGATGCACCGGTCAAGGAGGCCTCCACCCCTGGGCCCTCCTCTCCGGGGACCACCACCTCCACACTACTTGCCGGCTCCACCTGCTCTGTGATCTGCTGCAGGTCCTCTTCCATGTACAGCTCCTGCTGAGGCCAGCCATCCTGTTCATGCGCCGCCTGTACAAAGGCTGCTCTGATGACTCCGAGGGAGGCCACTCGGGGATGGAAAGGGAGGTGGAGGACAGGGTTGTGGCGATGGAGGCGGTGGTGGCCTCCTCAAAGGAGAGCAGCATGCAGGGCAGGAGATCAGGCCAGCCTTCATCCGCCAGCGTGGGGTAGCTGCGGGCGCCCCGCAGGTCGTACTGGGCCTTCTGGCATTCTCTGGGGATCTGGCTGGCGGAGAAGGCGGCGTGCTGTGCAGGCTTTCTGCCCCTCCCATGCTGGACGGAGGCAGGCGGGGATGGCACTCGGAGGCCGCGTCTCAGGGAACCATGGTGACAGACAGCCTGCGGTGGACAGCCACGCTATGCCGAGGTGGTTAACCTGCACGATCCCAAGGGGCCGACGAGGGCGGCGGCGTGATGTTCCCAAAAGCATGATCCACACCTTACCTCACAGCAAGAGGTTCTCAATGGTGGCATTCAGGGTGTATAACAGAAGGAAAGAAAAAAACAAAAAACTACAATACTAAATGCTGACCAAAGCCTTTCAGCCAGCTAGACCTGCCCAGCTGGCCACTACTAGGGACACCCTTGCTTCCAGAAGACCTCCAGGCCCATGCTTTAAGTGCAGAAAAGAGGGCCACTGGGCATGAGCCTGCCCCAACTTCCAGCAGCCCCCGGGTCCTTGTCCAAAATGCCATCAACCTGGACTTTGGGCAGTGGATTGCCCTGGTGCTCAGAGAAGGGCCAGTTCACCCTCGCCCCCCTCTCCCAGTAACTTACTGGGATTGGCAATGGATGACTGAAGGGGCCCGGGGCTTCTACACCCGATGACCATCACTGCTCGGGAGCCCTGGGTGACCCTTATGGTGGCAGGCAGGCAGCTCCCTTTCCTTATAGATTTTGAAGCCACCTTTTCAGTGCTGCAGGAGTTTTGCAGACCCACTTCCCCTGCCAAATCCTCCATTGTCAGGGTAGAGGGAAAACCATACCACCCGCTACAAACCCCTACAATAAGTTGTCATATTGGACAAATCTGCTTCACTCATTCCTTTTTTGATAATTCCCAAATTATCCCATTTCCCTCCTGGGAAGGGACATTCTAGCCAAATTGGGTGCCTCTATTTCCTTCTCATCCACCATGCACCTCCGTCAAGACTCTTCTGCTATTCCTCTCCTTATGACCCTGCAGGAATATACAACTCAATCCTAGTCTTCATATCCCCTTCCTCACTCCCTTGTGGACCCTAAGGTCTGGGACACCCACACACCCGTAGCCACATGCTCACCTGTACTCATTTCGCCTGAAGAACCCAACATCCTACCCAGCCCAGGCCCAATATCCCCTTCTCCAAAGGAGCCCCTTAGGACTTCAACCAGTTATCCAGGATTTAAGGCAGAAAGGCTTCCTGCGCCCCACCAACTCACCTTACAACACTCCCACCCTGCTGTTAAAAAGCCTAATGAATCTTACTGTTCAATGCAAGATCTCCGCATCATCAACGCAGCAGCTGTCCCCATCTTCCCCATTGTGCCCAATCCCTACACCTTGCTTTCCTCTATCCCCTCCTACACCACATACACTTCTCTGTGTTGGATTTGAAGGATGCCTTTTCACTGTCCCTCTCCATCCTGACTCACAGGATCGCTTTGCTTTCACCTGGACTGACCCCCTCACTAAAGTTTCTTCTCAGCTGACCTGGACAATTCTCCCACAGGGATTTAAGGACAGCCCTCACCTGTTTGGCCAAACACTGTCTCATGATCTTGCCTCTCTTACAGTATGGTGATGATCTTGTTCTATGGAGTCCCTCTCTCGAGGACTCCCAAGGACACACTATTAAGCTCATAAACTTTCAGGCTGACAGAGGGTACAAGGTCTCTCCAGCAAAGGTACAGCTTTCCCAGGCTCAGGTTATTTACTTAGGAGTCAGCCTCTCACCTGGATTTAAGGCCATCACTGTAGAAAGAAAAGCATTATTGCAGAACATGTCCACTCCACCCACCAAGGAAGAAATCCTTTCCTTTCTAGGGCTAGCAGGAGATCTACGATTCTGGATCCCAAATTTTTCCATCCTGGCAGCCCTCTTGTACGAGGATTCAAAGGGCATTCCCACTGAACCTCTCCTAAACCCAGTGGAAGCCCATTTCCAGACCCTAAGGAAAGCCCTTCTTCTAGCCCCAGCCCCACATTTCCCTGACATCACCTGACCTTTCCACCTGTTTGTCTCTGAGAAAAGTGGGTTTGCTCTGGGGGTCTTAGGGCACATGTTCAGTCCCACCTTTGGCCCAGTGGCACACCTATCAAAAAGGCTAGATCCCTCCGTAAGAGGCTGGGCACCACATCTTAGGTAATTGGCTGCAGCATTTGTCTTAACCCAGGAATCAAATAAACTTTCCTTTGGGCTCCCACTGAAGTGCTCTCACCTCATCATCTGTCTGAGCTTCTTACTTATAAGACTCTGCAAACTCCACTGCCCTGTTGGGTGTTAGCCTTGAAAACTGCTCTTACTGAGGACTCTTCCATTTCCTTAAAATCCAGCCACCCTCTTACCCCCCGCCTTCCGACATACATGCTTCAGCAACCCATAGCTGCCTTGAGACTGGAGGAGTTACTCCCCTGCCCTTCCAATGTTCAGGAGGGTCCTTACACAACCCTACTTCCATATGGTTCACTGATGGGAGCTCCTTCCTCCACGAAGGGATCGGAAGGGCTGGATATGCCATTGTCTCCCTGGAGAAGGTTGTAGAGTCAGGACCACTACCTAACAACACCAACCAACAGGCGGAACTAATCGCCCTCACCTGCACATTCACCCTCGCAAAGGGAGAATCCCTCACAATCTACACTGACTCCAAATATGCTTTTCACATTATCCTTTCCCATGCTGCTGTTGGGAAAGAGAGGGGGCCTTCTGACCACAAAAGGAACTCCATCACCAACTCCAGCTACATCCTAAACCTCCTTGAGGCTGTTTGCCTCCCAGCAACCATAGGCCTTGTACATTGCCGAGCCCATCAGACAGACCACTCATTCATCTCTTCAGGGAACAACAAGGCAGATGAGGAGGCTAGAAGAGTGGCCCTATCGTCCACGCCAGCCCCCATCATGACTGTCCATGATCCCCTTCCTCCACCACCCCCTAACAGGGAGATACTTTCCTACCTCCATCATTTATTCCGCCCTAACCTTTCTTCACTCTTACGATTCACTAAGACTCATCTGCAACTCTCCTCCTCTGACATCTCATTCCTGAAAGAACTCTCCTCCACATGTGAAGTTTGCCTACAAACCAATCCTACAGCTGTCAGGCCCCCCACTTTTCCAACTCACCAGGCCCGTAGTGCCATTCCAGGGGTAGACTTGACTTCACTCACATGCCCACAGTAAGAAAGTCTAAACACCTTTTGGTCATGGTAGACCCCTTCTCAGGAAGAGCTGAAGCCATCCCCACCTCTAACAAAAAGGCACTAGCCATCTCTACCTTTATCCTTTGTCAGGGTGCCCGTTGGCCGGGGCGGGCTGTGCGCTCCAAGCGGCTGGTGATCCCAGACCCCGGAGCGGAGGCGCACGTCCAGCCCTCAGATGGAGGTGCCTCTGGGCCCGACCCCGGCGCCTCTGTTCTGCCCGCTGCGCAGGACGTGAGGAGGCGGTGGCATTGGGCGAGGCCCGCGAACTTCGGCGGCCGCGGAGGGACCCGAGCCCTCCCGGGCGCTCCCGCCCCCGAGTCCCGGGCCGAGTTCTGTGTCCTCCCGGAGGGTGGGTGGGTTTGCCCACAGGCAGGATGTCCGAGTCGGGGCCGGGTCCCGAGGCCACATGAGGAGGCAGGCCGCCACTGTGCCCCGGCGCACTCCGCACCTGTCCCGGACACTCGGGTCCGCCTGCAGCCCAGACCCCCTCCTCACATCTCGCCCCCCCACACTGGCCTGTCAGGGTTCCCCAGGGCCCCAGGCTTTCTGTGCAAGATGGCGGCTGGCGCTATGCCAGCGCGGTTAAAGTGGAAGTCTTCGCCATTGCCAATGCTTCTGCATGCTCAGTGTGTGATCACTGAGTGCCTGGGCTCCGTGCAGCTTGCAGTCCACGAGCTAACCTCGTGGACAGCTCCCTGATTGGTTGCTCCTGCACATATATACCCGCTACTTCCCTGGGGGGGAGAGAAGAGGGAAGATCCTGTAACGAGATGGCCATCGTGTGAATAAAGCTTCTGACCAGCCTACGTGTCGCGTCTCACTGCGGGCAGGGATTCGCGATAATCCTTCATGAAATATTCCTCGCTTTGGAGTGCCTACCTCCTTTCAGTCAGATAATGGGCCTGAATTCATCTCCGAAGTTTCCCAACAACTTGCCAAGGCTCCTGGGGTCCCACGGCATTTCCATATTCCCTTTCACCCGAAGTCACTGGGTAAAGTAGAACGAACAAACTGAACTCTTATAAATGTTTTAACCAAACTTTCTTCGGAACTTCATCTTGACAGGGTTAAACTCCTGCCCCGTGCTCCTCTGCGTCTCCGTTCACTCCCAACGAAACCTGCTAATATCTCCCCTTTCGAACTGATTGATGTACTGTTGTCCCATCCTTCCTCCTGGGATAATGCCCCTTCCTTCCCCTCTTCCTTCTCATATATCTGTTCCTCTCCTAAACCACATTCGAGCATTCCTATGGGGCTATGCTGACTCCTCCCTGCCTAAGCCTCCCTGTCTGGCCCCCTGGCTCAACCTCTTCAAGTAGGAGACCAAGTTCTTAACTCTCCTCCTCAGGAGGCCACAACCCCTCTATCTCCCGAATGGCAGGGACCCCATACAGTAATTCTGGCCATGCCAATGGCTGTCAAAGTGCAAGGTTTACCAGGATGGCTACACATTTCTCGGGTTAAACTCTACTCTCAATCCACAAACCCCTCTCCAGTTTCTGACCCACAGGCCTCTTCTAACCAATACACGTCCACACCAGTGGGACCTCTCCATCTTAGGCTGAAGGCCATCAAGCCCTCCACCCTTCTTCCCATTCCAAAGGCCGAGAACCAGAACACTGAGGCGCCGGAAAAACACACCCAGCCATGAGGACTAGACCGCCTGCTACATTCTTGCCTCCCCTGCCATTTGCCGTCTGCCATTTTCCTATTGGATTTTTTTCCCAGTACATCTGTCGAGGTGCCAGCCATTTCTTCCCTCCCAGATTATCCACGGGACTACTGGAGGACTGACTCCTACTGTCCCCAGGGATGTTTTACCCATTTTACATTTGTTCACAGCCGATGCTCAGAGGATCCACTCTTAACACAGTCTCAATTTAACTAACCCTCTCATGTCACAGGGATTTGGGATGATATGGGAGCAGGGTCCTCTCATCTCCTGGCTATTTCCCTAGACTTTTAATGGTTCTTTGCTTTTCAACAGCACCCCCTTGGAGCAGGCGATTACGAATGTGTCTCTTCCAATTTGCTTGCAGGTGCGTATCTTCCAATGGAAGTCATCCTGCGGTTTCACTAGAAAAGGGAAGTGCTCTCAGGAAGAACACTGCCTCTATGTCAACCAATCAGGTATTAATCAGCTTGTTTTACAGGACTATCAGGACCTCACAGGAAATAATTGGAGACTGCCTACAAGTGCACTTCCCAGAGGAACTATCCGGACCCCAACCCCGCCTGCTGCAATGGCCTCTCCCTCCCCTGAATCAGCTCTATGCCCACACCCAGCAGGAAGCAGTTACTAAGATGGATCTTCACCCATGCGCCCAAAGAGATTTTCTTATAAAAACAAGAACGGGGAATGTAATGTAAAAGGCTGCAGCGGCCGCGCCTGTCAGGTGCGACCACAGCTGTCGGAGCAGCGCTCTACCCACGTGGCCCTGCCCCCATCAGCTCACACAGCAGGCAGCCGGGGGCGCTGGGTTTACCCTGTAGTCTGACCCTTGCCTCGGGCTGCCTACCAGCCCACCGTCCAACCTCGTGGGGCTCCCTCCATGGCGACAGTGCACAGGATGCACCTGAAGGGAAGGCAACGGGGGATGACAGCCCCCCTTTCCTGCAGCTAGCCCGCCACTGTTCCATTCGTCGGCCTGTCCTTGCCAGCCATTGGCTGATCCCTACCCTGCCAAAATTCAATTTCAACAATTGGCCCTATCGTGGTTCTGCCAGCAAAGTTCGAGAGCTTAAAAGAAGCTCCCTGGCCATGTTCTCCCCTTTTTTTGTCTTCAGGGTAGACACTGCTGGTCTGCCTAATAAAATCTCGGGTGAGTTCCGGCATTCTGAGTGCTTTTTCTGGGCACTTGTTCACCTTTCAAACCTCTTGAACCCAGGTTCCATCCTCTCCGACAGGTGGAGCTCCCTGAGCTGGTTCCTGGCCCCACGGGGTTCCCCTGTGCCAGCACACAAGGAAGGCTAGTCCTCCAGGGATCAACCAGTCTGCTGGTGCCAGGCAAAGTCACTTTGCCCTGGCATGCCCAGATTCAATTCTCTGAGAAAGGCCCCCAAGGGAATGGAATCTAATGACGACCAGGGGTCTCAGAGGCTTGATTCTTGAGAGGCACTGTTGGGCAACACGAAAGGATGAAGGAAGAAGGCCAAGAACAGGATGAGCAAGACCTCAGAGGTGCTCCAGGGACCATAGGAGAGCCAGAGTCTATACCACCAGGGGCTGTGCCAAGCATTCTATCTTTATATGCCTTTTGACCCAAAAGTAGCTAATAATCAGCAGATGGTTAGTGCAACTTTTTCAGTCAGGCCTAGGGAGACATTCGACATGAACTGCAAAAGGTAGAGGGCTCTGCTGGAATGAATGCGAGCCAGCTACTGGAGGCTGTGACAAAAGGACTCATCCACCGAAACCAAGAGACCTGCCATGAGGCAGGCGGGAGAATGAAGAGGAAGGCAGATCTGCTTGCCACCACACTAGTGGAGCAAAGGGACACCCCTAGAGATGTCCTGTCGGGACAGAGCTGTGCCAAAGGAGGAGCCGGCAAGGAGGACCACCTTGCCCAGAGGTGAGACTAAGACGGAGCCACTATGCTCACTACTGTCAAGGTCACTGGGTCTCCACCACTGCGACTATCCCAGGGCCATTTTCAGTGTGCCACTGACAGAGGTCTTTTCTCAGGGTACCACTGCTATCACCGCCACCCAGAGGTCCACTGCCAGAGTGCCTGCTGGTTTGGTTGCACATGGCCTCCTCCATCTTGGGGCACCAGCCAGGGTCTGGGGAACCAGGGTGGATGCAGTTTTGCCACTACCACCATCTCGGGGTACAGTGTACTCTGGGGACACCAGTCAGGGCTTGGAGATCCAGTGCCAGGGTGCCTGTGGAACTGGCTGCACCTGGTGTCTTCCTGCTGGGAATGCAAGTGCTGACACCTTGCTGCTGCTTCTCAGGGTCGCGATGTTGGGGTGCCCACTGGCCAAGGCGGGCTGCGCACTCCGGGCGGCTGGCGACCCCCGCACCCCGGAGCGGAGGTGCGCGTCCGGCCCCTTCGATGGAAGTGCCTCCGGGCCCGACCCTGGCACCTCCGTTCTGCCCGCCGTGCAGGACGTGAAGAGGCGGCGGCATAGCGGCTGGAGGAGAACTGTGTGCACCCGCTGGAGCCATGCTGACGTGGACAGCTCCTGCCCCCCGACCTCCCGGAGGGTGGGTGGGTTTGCCCAAGGGCAGGATGTCCGTGTCGGGCGGGGTCCCGAGGCCACGTGAGGAGGCGGGCTGGCCCAGACCCCCTCCTCACGTCTCGCCCGCCACGCTGGCCTGTCAGGGTGCCCGGGGCCCCAGGCCAATGCGGAAGTCTTTGCCATTGGCCAAGACTTCTGCATGCTCAGTGCGTGATCGCTGAGTGCCTGGGCTCCGTGCAGCTTGCAGTCCACGAGCTAACCTCGTGGACACTCCCTGATTGGTTGTTGCTGCATATATATACCGCACTACTTCCCTGTTGGGGGAGGAAGAAGAAAGATTCTGTAACGAGATGGCCATCGTGTGAATAAAGCTTCTGACCAGCCTACGTGTCGCGTCTCACTGTGGGGAGGGATTTGCGATAGGTGGTGCCGAAACCCGGGAAAACGAACATACATTAAGGTAAGTACTTAAAAGGTAATTAAAAAGGGAAAGGCAGCCTTGACGTTCGCGGTGTAGCGACTATCCGGACTAAGTGAAAGGCGGTCCAGTAAAAGTGCAAAGGGACTAAGCAAAAGGTGGTCCAGTAAAAGTGAAACTAGGTACGCGGCCATTAACTATATAAGCTATGGGCTCTGAGATGTCTAGAGTTCGTATGGAAAGTCCTTTAAGGGCTTTATTGAGAGCTAATGGGACACCCTTAAAGACCTCTTCAGCAAGAAGGTTTTTAAGGATAGTGGAAAACGAGGTCCCTTGGTTTTTAGATGAGGGGTTATTGAATGTCCCACAATGGGAGCATTTAGGTGAAGATTTACAGAAGGCCAACGAAAGAGCTGCCTTGTCTACTGGCACTATGGCTATATGGGCTCTTGTTAAAAGATGTTTGACATCACCCAAAGAAAGATTTAAGTCTCCTCTGAATGAGGGAAATAGGATCTTAGAGGAAGTGAAAGAACAGCAATCGCGCTCCCATATACCTGATGACTCATGCAGTGACTCTGAAGAGGAACTTTCAGATGAGGAACTAGAACGCAGGGTGGAAAAACTATGCATTAAGGGACCTCTTATGCCTACAGCACCACCTCCTGCTTATAATTCAAACTGTTATGCATGTTCCAGTGCCTTTTGTCCCAGTGCTCAGAATAGTAACCCCCAAGGGTGGAAGGATTTAGGAAACCCTGGCACTTCTTGTTTTCCTGTTTTTGAGGACCCACAAACTCAACAAAGATATCATCAAGCCTTAGATTTTAAATTAAACAATTAAAAGAAGCAGTCAGTACTTATGGTCCACATGCTGCATTTACTGTATCACTTGTAGAGACTATTTTGGGACTTAATTTAGTACCCCGTGATTGGAAAAATCTAGCCAGAGCTACTCTCTCAGGTGGTCAATATTTGATGTGGAAAACAGCTTGGCAAGAGGTTTGTGTAGATACTGCCAGGCGAAATGCAGCTGCAGGCAATCCTGCTTGGAATGTGGATATGCTAATGGGACAAAATAATTATGATAGTACACAAGCACAAATTCAATATCCTCCAGCAGTTTATCAACAAATTGCAGCTGCTGCAACCAAGGCTTGGAAAACCATACAAGGCTCTGGGGATTTACAAGGTCAGTTGTCAAAAGTAATACAGGGGTCCAATGAGCCTTATGCAGATTTTGTGGATCACCTAAATTTAAACTGCTTCTCGTATTTTTGGAGATGCTGAACAAGCAATGCCTTTAGTCAAACAATTAGCATATGAACAAGCCAATAAATGGTGTAAGGAGGCAATTAGGCCTTGGAAGAATAAAGATCTATCTGCTTACTTAAAAGTTTGTAGAGACATTAATGATTCAGTTATACAAGTTCAAGTTTTAGCCTCAGCTATATTACAAGGGTTAGGTAACACACCCCAATCTAAAGTACACCCAGGTGCATGCTTTTCCTGTGGCCAAATGGGACATAGAAGGGCCAACTGCCCAAATCCAAAATCTAATACAAATAGGGAGCCCGGTCTCTGTCCTCGGTGTAAAAAAGGTTACCATTGGTCCAGTGTGTGTAAATCAGTCAGAGATAAGGAAGGAACTTCTTAGGTCCTAATCCTAAGTTATCAAAAACGGGAAACCGGGCCCTCCCCAAGGCCCGCAATAAATGTACGGGGTGATTCAACAAGTACCACGAATATGGTATCCTCCAACCTCGGAGGGGAGGCACGAAGGGCAACAACAGGAAGCGCAGGATTGGACATCTGAACCGTCTCCAGACTGGTCCTAACTCCTGAAATGGGAGTACAAACAATAGATTCAGATTGGAATGGTTCTATACCAAAAAATTCAGTGGGGTTATTATTGGGAAGAAGCTCCACTACTTTAAAGGGTCTCATTATTCACCCTGGAGTCATAGATCCTGATTATATGGGTGCTGTTAAATTATTAGTTTCCTCTCCTAAAGGTATTACAGTTATCTCTCCAGGGGACCGCATCGCTCAAATGCTCATCTTACCAAGTAATCATGATGCTTGGCCTAGCGAGGGAAAACAGAGAGGAACCCAAGGCTTCGGTTCTACAGGAGATCCCCTTGCTTGTTTCACTATGAATTTAAATGACAGACCCATAATGAACCTTACAATAAGAGGATTGGAGTTTCAGGGACTTTTAGATACAGGAGCTGACAGGAGCATTATAAAATTTACTGATTGGCCTAAAAGTTGGCCGCTCATTAAAGCCAACCAAACGCTTAGAGGGTTAGGTATAGCTTCTGGTCCTGATCAAAGTGCTGCCACTTTACAGTGAAAAGATAAAGAGGGACATACTGGAGTTTTCCAGCCGTATGTTTGCAACTTACCCGTCTCCTTATGGGGAAGGGACATTTTGCAACAGATGGATGTAAAACTTACTACTGACAAAATACATCAAGGTACTCCTGTAAAAGCCATGATACAAGCCATGGGATATAATGAAAACCTAGGGTTAGGAAAAAAGCAACAAGGTCCGATACAACCTGTCCCACTCCCTAACCCAAAAGTTAACACCATGGGATTGGGTTTTTTGTAGGGGCCACTGTAGATGATGTTATTCCTATCTCTTGGAAAGATGACAAGCCTCGCTGGATCCCTCAGTGGCCCCTAACCAAAGAGAAATCAGAGGCTGCCCATAATTTAGTACAAGAGCAAGTTAATGCAGGACATTTACAACCTTCTACTTCTCCTTGGAATACCCCCATATTCGTCATTAAAAAGAAATCAGGCAAATGGAGATTGTTACATGACCTTAGAGCTGTTAATAACCAAAGTATCCTATGGGTCCTATTCAATGTGGTCTACCTTTGGTCTCTGCCCTGCCTAGAAATTGGCCTACTATCATAGTGGATTTAAAAGACTGCTTCTTCTCTATACCGTTACATAAAACTGATTGCTGGAGATTTGCTTTTACTTTACCTGCTATTAATCACTCCCAACCGGATCAAAGGTTTGAATGGACAGTATTACCTCAAGGTATGACCAATAGCCCTACTTTATGTCAAATTTACATAGACAAAGCTCTATGCTCCACCCGTCAAAAATATAAAGAATTACTAGTTTATCATTATATGGATGATATTCTCCTATGCCATCAAAACAAAGCAATATTAGAAGCTCTAACATTTATGACTGAAGAATTAAAAACCTAGGGACTTACTATAGCTCCAGAAAAATTACGAACAGGGAAACTACAAAATTATCTAGGAACTAAACTGTCCGCTACTACAGTTCAGCCTCTAAAACTTACTATTAGAGTAGGTCATTTACAGACCCTAAACAATTTCCAAAAATTGTTAGGAGACATTAATTGGATCAGACCTTATTTAAAACTCTCTACAGGAGAATTAAAACCTCTATTTGACATTCTCAAGGGTGATCCAGATTTAAATTCAAAAAAGAGTTTTAACTCCAGAGGCTAGACAAGCTATCTTACTAGTCCAACAACCCCTAGAATCCTGTCAAGCAGTTTGCTGTGATCCTGAACAACCTTTGTACCTAATTATCCTCCCAGAAAGCCATAGTCCCTCAGGTATCATATGGCAAAATGGCCCATTACAAAGTATTCATTTGGCAAGTTCTCCATCAAAAATGTTACAGCCCTACAGCAGTGTCCCAGCTTATATTTAAAGGTATAGACACATGCATTTCTACCTTTGCTATTCATCCTGATACTATCATCACACCTTATACTGTAGACCAATTACAATGGTTAATTAATAACAATTCAGATTGGGCAATAATTAACTGTACTACCACTGCTACATTTGATAATCATTATCCTAAACATCCATGGATTCAATTTTGTAAAAATACTTCCATTATTTTTCCTAAAGTAACTAGAACTACCCCCTTTAAAAAGGTGTCTAACAATTTTCACTGACGGGTCCAAAACCGGAGTCGGATCTGTCATTATAAATGATAAAGTTCATACTACTGTGATCCAAGTCTCCTCCGCTCAGGTTACTGAATTGGCTGCTGTAATTTTGGCCTTTGAACTATTAGACAGTGTGCCTTTTAATTTACTTACAGATAGTAATTATGTTGTAAATTCATTATCAATTTTAGAAACAGTACCTTACATTTCTCCAACTTCTACCATTGCGCCTTATTTTACTACTTTACAAAAGTTAATTCTTAAGCGTCATCATCCCTTTTATGTGGGACATATCAGAGCTCATACTAACCTCCCAGGACCTTTAGCCAAAGGCAATAAATTAGCAGACCAAGCAACTCATACCAACTTCATTTTCTCTGTTAAGGAACAAGCACAAGCCTTTCATGATAAATTTCATGTTAACTCTAACACCTTAAACAGAAAATTCCAAATTTCCAAAATGCTTGCTCGACAGATAGTTAAAAATTGCCAACATTGCGCACCACTTATTCTTGTTCAGTCATTTAGAGTCAACCCTCGTGGTCTATTACCCAATCATATATGGCAAATGGATGTTACTCATATTTCAGAATTTGGAAACCTTAAGTATGTTCATGTTTCTGTTGATACTTGTTCTGGAGTCATTATGGCCTCTCCTCAGACTGGAAAAAAGGTCAAAAATGTTATACAACATTGCTTACAAACTTTTGCTACTTGGGGCATTCCAAAAACCATAAAAACTGATAATGGCCCAGCATATACTTCTAAAAGTTTTCAACAATTTGCAAAAACTTTTAATACCCAATTAATTACAGGTATTCCCTACAATCCTCAAGGGCAAGGTATTATTGAAAGAACTCATCTCACGCTCAAAAATTATCTTCAAAAACAAAAAGGGGGAATTGGGGCATCCTTTTGATCCCCCAAGGATAAAATAAACCTTATCCTTTTTATTTTAAATTTTTTAACTTTGGACGATGACGGACGCTCAGCTGCTGACCATCACTGTTCTCCTAATCAGGCCCCTAAACAGTATGTGCCATGGAAGGACATCCTGACAGGATGCTGGAAAGGTCCGGACCCCGTTTTATGTTGGGCCTGAGGGTCTGTTTGTGTCTTTCCACAGGATCAACAAGTTCCAGTGTAGGTACCTGAACGGTTTACTCGCATAGCTGCAGCGCCCCCTGATGAACCTGCACACGATGATTGTCCTGACTCTTCTACTGGAGGTAACTCTGTCCCTGGTGATGGCTCACCCCCTACCATGGACTCCAGCTGATGTAAATCTATGGGCCATTGTTCGAGCCTGGCCATGGTTGTTGTCCTCCACTGCCGTGATCCCCATGCCTTGAAGGCTGGCAACTCTCCCTCTATGTGGCTTAGCATACTGGACCGGTAGTCAAAGACGGGTAATGAAGGCGGTGACCATATACCAACCTAAGACAGAAGCTGTAGCATGCTCTACAGTCTTTGATGATGGGTAAGGATATGAGCCGACCCCTCCACCTGAGACAGGCACGGTCTCTCGCCATAAAAAACAAAAAAGGGGGAGCTGTCGGGGTGCCCACTGGCCGGGGCCGGCTGCATGCCCCGCGCCCCAGAGCGGAGGCGCACGTCCGGCCCCTCCGATGGAGGTGCCTCCGGGCCAGACCCTGGCGCCTCCGTTCTGCCCGCCACGCAGGACGTGAAGAGGCGGCGGCATAGCGGCTGGAGGAGAACTGCGTGCACCCGCTGGAGCCATGCTGACGTGGACAGCGCCCCCCCCCCCCCCCACCTCCCGGAGGGTGGGTGGGTTTGCCCAAGGGCAGGATGTCCCTGTCGGGGCCGGGTCCCGAGGCCACGTGAGGAGGCGGGCTGGCCCAGACCCCCTCCTCACGTCTCGCCTGCCACGCTGGCCTGTCAGGGTGCCCGGGGCCCCAGGCTAATGCGGAAGTCTTCGCCATTGGCCAAGACTTCTGCATGCTCAGTGCGTGATCACTGAGTGCCTGGGCTCCGTGCAGCTTGCAGTCCACGAGCTAACCTCGTGGACAGCTCCCTGATTGGTTGTTGCTGCATATATATACCGCACTACTTTGGGGGGGGGGAAGAAAGATTCTGTAACGAGATGGCCATCGTGTGAATAAAGCTTCTGACCAGCCTACAAGTGGCGTCTCACTGCGGGCAGGGATTCGCGATATCGCTCCTCTGTGTGAGCGCATCCCTGGTGGGCTCTCCACAAGCTGAAATGCCACTGAGATCTTGGGACTGCAGCGTGGCTGAGCCTGAGCTATCTGAAGCCCAGATCCATCACAGTAACTGGGTCTGAGTGGGCCGGTCTGGACCTGGTGATGGATCCTGTGACAAGTCAGAGACTGGGGGCATTTTGCCTGAGAAGAATACAGGTTGGACAGGTTGGAGAGAAACATCCCCAGAGCTCCAGGAAGGAAGCCTGAATGAACAAACTCTCAACTTACAACTAAGCAACTATCAAGAAACCCACCAAGGTTGGGACCAGGTGTTGCCAACCTCTTTGGTAAGAAGTAGGTCTAGCTCCCACCCAGCCATGGCGTGCCGGACCTTACCCACTGCAGGAACTCCATCTACCAATGCATGGCTCCCCCCACCACCTCCAACTAGGGAGACTGCAGCCACTGCCATAGCCCCCTCGACATGGTAGCTATAACATAAGGCTGCAATGGGCTCGCCCAGCAGGCAGATGCAATGTGGCAAGTCCACAGCTGTCAGAGCAGCGCTCCTGTCTGCGGACCCTCCCCTCTGTCAGCTTGCCGCTGCAGGCAGGCACTGGGTTTCCCTGCAGTCCAGCCCTTGCCTCAGGCCTCCGGCTGCCTACCAGCCCACCATACAGCCTCACAGGGCTCCCTCCTGGGCTGTCAGGTGTAGGACAGCCTGCGGGGAAGGCAAGTGGGAATGACAGCTCCCCCCACCCTTCGCTGCAGCTAGTCAGCCATTGGTCCATTCTTCAGTGTGTGCTCACCAGCCACTGGCTGATCCCTAGCCCACCGAATCCAACTTCTCAGCAATTGGCCTGATCATCATTTGCCCATGAAATTCAACAACATAAAAGCAGCTCCCCGCCATGGGCGCGCTCTCTCTTTCTCAGGGCAGACACTGTTCGTCGGCCTAATAAAATCTCTTGTGTGAGTTCCCATGTCCGGAGTGGCTTTTCTGGGAGCCTTTTCACTTTTCAGCAGCCTTCACCTTGGGACACCAGACAAGGCCTGGGAGCAGCTGCCTGCTGCAGTACTGCCCGCCACAGTGCTGCATCTCCCAAATGACCATCCAAGGCCACTGCACGGCTACCCTCACTACCCCATCTCTGAAAGGGGTCGCCTCCATCTTGGGACACTTCTGCCACCACCTTGGATTACCTCCACTGCTGCCATCACCATTTTTAGTTGAGGTAGCTTCCATCAGGGGACAACAGTCAAGGCCTGGAAGACCATCACCAAGGTCCCTGCAGGTATGGTTACACTTGGTCTCCCTGCTAGGTGTGCTAATAGCCACCATGTTGCTGGAGAGGCAGGAGAGAGCCTTGCACAGGGTCAGTTAAATTGGAAAAGGGTGTGAGGGCACCTCGATCCCAGCACACCCAGTCAACCAACCAGCCCACCATGCATGGGGTTCCCAGGGCCAACTTTGGCTGCCACTTGCTGGGACCCAACAACAACCGGGTCCAGGTCTCCCTCCTCAGTCCTGCATCCACTGATCACCTGGTCCTGCTGATTGGCAATCAATGGGGGCCTCTGAATCGTCAATCCCCAATCTCCCAACCAACCCCCACCACTTACCCGGCCCAGCACTTGCAGCTGCGTGGCCAGCCCACAGCTCTCAACACCTGGTCAATACAAAAGAGCTCTCTAGGACAGGCACACAGGAACTGATGCTCAGCCCTGAGGACCTCAGGAAAGAGGGGTGTCTGAATGGGAAGTCAAAAGGGCAGAGGTGGAAGAGATGCAGTTTAGAGACTAAGTTAGAGACCAGTAACTGTGGGGTCCACAGGCGAAGTAAGGGGCTAAGACCAGGCTCCCAAATCATACAAGTGTACCCCAGAGGAGATTCCTGAGGATTCAACAACCTGTTCAATGAAATTGTATCAGAAAATTTCCCAAACCTGAAGAATAAAATGGAAAATCAAATACAAGAGGTTTACAGAACACAAAATGCACAAAATTACAACAGATCCATCCCAAGGCACATTATAATGAAAATGCCTAACATACAAAATGAAGACAGGATTTTAAAGGCTGCAATAGAAAAGCTTCAGACTACATATAAGGAGAAACCAACACGGATATCAGCAGGTGTCTCAGTCCAGACCCCAAGATCTGGTTCTTCTGCCACTTACAGGAGGTCACCCTCTTGAACCTGGGTTCCCACCTCTCTAACAGGTGGAGATCCCTGAGCTGGTTCCTGTGGCCCCACTGGGTTCCCCTGTGCTCCCAGGGTCCATGTGCCAGCATGCAACGAAAGCTAGTCCTCTAGGGATGAAGGAATCCAGTCTTTCAGGATGGCACCGGATCTCAGAAATGACTATCTCCCAAATTAACAAGTGAATTACATCTCTAGACAGAGAACATATGAAATGTAGCCTTCGAAGCACCTCTTTAAAAGCTCCCTGTTCCTGCTAAGGAGCAGAAGCACAGCCTCTGGGACAGGAGTCCCCTGTGTTTTTCCTTTGCTAGCAAAGCAATAAAACTTTTTTTCCTTTTTCTCAAAACCATGTCCTCATTACTGGATTGGCATCAGGGCCAAGGACTGAGCTTTCACTAGTCTCACTCCAGCAAAGCCTTTCCCCTGAGTTTGTAAGTCCAGCAGCTTGCTATTGCTATCCCCTTTTAACTGGCTGACAGGGTCTTAGGAATCTTGATAGAGAGAATTTACAAAATGAAGTACAGGACTCCTGGAAAGGAAGCAAAGTGATGCAGCATTCATTAGTCTGTTTCACTCACCCTTCCAACAAT
Organism: Glaucomys volans; assembly: GCA_020662805.1. Classification (NCBI taxonomy): domain Eukaryota; kingdom Metazoa; phylum Chordata; class Mammalia; order Rodentia; family Sciuridae; genus Glaucomys; species Glaucomys volans. The sequence goes on from JAJEJO010053520.1 coordinate 78,440, forward strand.
CCCCACGTGGAACACAGGATGAAACCAGAGTTTTGAGATGAGTTTAGGGTCCCCACCTCCATTAATTTCCTCTGGCTTCTTGTCTCACAAATTTTTAAGAATAAAATCCATGAACTATCACTGAATGGAAGTGTAAACGGGGTGCGGCAATGCCGCTGCGGTCGCCCAGATCCAGTCGCGGTTGCCGCCAATACTAGAGCCACCTCCTGGTTCCACAGGTGCTGCTGCCACTGCTGCCCGCTGCAGTTGACCCCCCACCGCTACCACCACAGCCCAGAGGTTCACTGAGGGGGTCTGCAGATTTGTTGTAAGTGGCTGCTTCCATATTGGGACACTGGCCAGCACCTGGGGAGCCACTGCCATCTCAGCACACAGCCAACTCTGGGGATATCAGCCATGACCTGGAGGTTCCATGTCAGGGGTTCCTGCACGTTTGGCAGCACGTGGGGTCTTCCTGTTGGGAGTGCTGGTGGCCGCCATCTTGCTGCTGCTTCTCAGGACCATTGCTCTATGTGAGCGCAACCCTGGTGGTCTCACTGCAAATTAAACCAGCACTGAGATCAAGGGACTGCAACGTGGCTGAGCCGGGGGTATCTGAAACTCAGATCTGAGGGATAGTGACTGGGTCTGTGTGGACCAGTCTGGGCCTAGGAATTGTGAGCAACTTTTGAACCAACAGGAACAGTTGTTTAATTTTCCATCAATATTTTTTTCTCTCAAGCATCTCTACCATGTTTGAAACCAGGTATTTTTCATGCATCCGTTTATTGAAGACCGTGATATAAACGGTACTTTGAAGTTTTGGTGCACATTCTTAATTTGCACCAAATTTGCACAAATTAATTTGTTTCTCTGTATATATTTTTCCTCTCAACTTGTCTGTTTTCCTGGATTCTCTATCTTTTCTCTTGCTAACGGCCAGTCTCTACCTCTTTCATGCTTCCTACAGATTTTTACTTCTGGCTTCTCTTCTCCTCCCTCAGGGATATCATGTCCTATACAACTTCTATTCTTTGTCCACCATTTGAAATTGTAAACCCTTTTAGCAAATTCACTGTATTTACTGTAGACAATAATTGAACTTACCATTTCTATTTACTCAAGAAAACTACGGACATCTTAACAGGAACTAGTGGATTTGGTGGTTGTATATTTTTTGCATTGGGTATTGTTGATATTAGTCTCCCCTTTAAAGGCAAAGTACTGGAAATCCTCATGGATACACTGAGTCTGCCGGGGAGAATCTGTGCTGCTGGATTGGAAAGCAGATGCAACACGAAAAAACAAGAGAATAAAGCACCCCAAACAAACCAAGATGATCCAATAACAGAATCCCCTGACAACACAGTAGAAAAAATGTCAGAGGAGGGGGTTAGAATTTACATACTTACCCTGATCTGTGAAGTAAAGGATAGTATAAGGAGTAAAATCAAAGAGAAAATACAGGAAGTGAAAGATGACCTTATAAAGAGATTGTGAAAAAAAAACAAGCAGAACTCCTCAAAATGAAGGAATCCATAAACCAAATTATAAATTCAATGGCAAGCATCACCAACAGACTAGACAATTTGGAAGACAGAACTTCAGGCAACAAAGACAAAGTATAAAATTCTTGAAAATAAAGTTGACCCTGCAGAGATGAAGGTAAGAAACCATGAACAGAACTTCGAAGAATTATGGGATAACATGAAAAGACCAAAATTAAAAGTGATTGGGGTAGATGAAGGAGCAGAGGTACAAACCAAAGGAATGCACGATCTTTTCAATGACATATCAGAAAACTTCCCAAACCTAAAGAATGAAATGTAAAATCAAATAAAATGTAATCATCAAATAAATAAATTTGAACCCCAAATGTACAAAATTAGAGAAGACCACACCAAGACACATTATAATGAGAATGACTAACACATAGAAAAAAGATAAAATCTTAAAGACAGAGAGAAAAAATCAATTACATATAGGGGGAAACTAATTAGGATCTCAAATGATTTCTCAACCCAGACCCTGGACACCAGGAAGTCCTGGAATAATGTATTTCAAGCTCTGAAAGAAAATGGATACCAACCAAGAATCTTATACCCAGCAAAATTAAGCTTCAGATTTGAAGATTAAATAAAAAACTTCAATGATAAACAAAGGTTAAAAGAATTCACAACTAGAAGGCTTGACCTACAGAACATTCTCAACAAAATATTCCATGAGAATGAAGTGGATAAAAAAAGTGAAAATGAGCAAAGGGAGAAACTACAATGAGGGAATACTCAAAGGTTAAACTAAATCAAAATAAAAACCAGAAATAAACCAAAATGACTGGAAATACAAATTTTACCTCAATAACCCTGAATGTTTTTTGGGGTTTTTTTTGTTTTGTTTTGTTTTGTTTTGTTTTGTTTTGTTTTGGTACTGGGTATTGAACCCTGGGGCACTCGACCACTGAGCCACATCCCCAGCCCTATTTTGTATTTTATTTAGAGACGGGGTGTCACTGAGTTGCTTAGGGCCTCACTAAGTTGCTGAGGCTGGCTTTAAACTCGCAATCCTCCTGCCTCAGCCTCCCAGGTGCTGGGATTACAGGCGTGCGTCACCACACCCAGCAATAACCCTGAATGTTAATGGTCTAAACTCATCAATCAAAAGACATAGACCAGGGGACTGGATTTAAAAACAAGACCCAACAATATTCTGTCTCCAAGAGACTCACCTAACAGGCAAACACATCCAAAACTTAAAGTGAAAAGTTGGAAAAAAACATACCACTCACATGGATTGTGTAAACAAGCAGGAGTTTCCATCTCACTTCAGATGAAGTGGACTTCAAGCCAAAGTTAATCAGAAGGGACAAAGGACATTTCATACTGCTTAAAGGAATTATTCATCAACAAGACCTAACAACTGTAAATATGTATGCCCCAAACAATGCAGCATCTACGTACATCAAACAAACCCTTCTCAATTTCAAGAATCAACAGTGACCATAACAACAGTACTGGCTGACTTTAACACACCTCTCTCACTACTGAACAAACATTCCAAATAAAAAAACAAAGAAACTATAGAACTAAATAATAAAATCAATAATTTAAGCATAACAGACATTTATAGAGTATTTCATCCATCAATGAGCGAATACACTTTCTTCTCAGCAGCACGCAGATTCTTTTCTAAAAGTATCAGACTTTATCTTGTCACAAAGCAACTCATAAAAATAAGAAAACAGAGATAATATCCTGCATTCTATCAGATCATAATGGAATGAAATTAGAAATTAATGATAAAAATAAAAAGTACTCTAATACCTGGAGACTAAATAATACACGATTGACTGACGAATGGGTAAAGGAAGAAATCAAGGATGAAATAAAAGTACTTGAGGTAAATGAGAATACTAATAACAGCATATCAAAATCTCTAGGACGCTATGAAGGCAGTACTAAGAGGAAAGTTCATTGCATTGAGCTCATTCATTAAAAGAATAAAATGCCAACAAATAAATGACCTAACATTACATCTCAAAAAAGCCCTAGAAAAAGAACGAATCAACACCAAAAGCAGAAAACAAGAAACAGTTAAAATCAGAAATGAAATCAATGAAATTGAAACAAAAGAAACAATTCAAAGAATTGGGAAAAAAATTGACAAAAAGCTGATTCTTTAAAAAAGTAAATTGATAAACCCCAGAAACGCTAACAAAGAGAAAAATCTCAAATTACTAAAATACATGATGAAAAAGGAAATATCACAAGACACAACAAATACAGAACATAATTAGAAACTATTTTAAAAATTTATACTCCAATTAAAATTGAAAGTCTTGAAGACATCAGCAAATTTCTAGAGATATATAACCTACCTAAACTGAATCAGGAAGACATACTTGATTTAAACAGATTAAGTAATGAAATCGAAAACACCATCAAAAGCCTACCAATGAAGAAAAGTCCAGGACCAGATGGATTCTCAGTTGAGTTCTACAAGACCTTCAAAGAACTAACACCAATACTCTTCAAATTATTCCATGAAATAGAAAAGCAGGGAACCTCTCCAAACTCATTCTATGAGGCCAATATCACCCTGATAACAAAACCAGACAAAGACACATCAAAGAAAGAAAACTTCAGACCATATCCCTGATGAACATAAGATACAAAAATTGTCAATAAAATTCTGGTAAAGCATACAAAACCATTAAAAAGAAAGTATACCTAGATCAAGTGGGGTTCACTTCAGGGATGCAAGTTTGGTTGAACATATGAAAATCAATAAATGTAATACGTCAGCATCAATAGACTTAAAAACAAGAATGATCATCTCAACAGATGTAGAAAAAGCATTTGTCAAAATACAGAACCCCTTCATGTTCAAAACACTAGAAAAACTAGGGATAGTAGGAACATACCTTAACATTGTAAAAGTTATCTATGCTAAGCCCAAGATCAACATCATTCTAAATGGAGAAAAACTGAATGCATTCCCTCTAAAAACTGTAACAAGATAGGGATGCCCTCTTTCACCACTTCTATTCAACATTGTCCTTGAAACTCTAGGCCAGAGCAGACAGGAGAAAGAATTAAAAGGATATGAATAGGAAAAGAATTCAAACTATCCCTGTTTGCCCATGACATGATTCTATATTTAGAAGATCCAAAAAATTCCACCAAAAAATTTCTAGAACTCATAAATTGAGCAAAATAGCAGGTTATAAAATCAACACCCATAAATCAAACACATTCCTATACATTAATGATGAATCTACTGAAAATTAGGAAAACTACCCCATTCACAATAGCCTAAAAAAAATAAAATACTTAGGAATCAATCTAACAAAAGAGATAACAGACTTTTACAATGAAAACTACAGAACACTAAAGAAAGAAATTAAAGAAGGCCTTAGAAGATAGAAAGACCTCCCATGCTCCTGGATAGGCAGAATCAATGTTGTGAAAATGGCCATACTAGGCTGGGGATATAGCTCAGTTAGTAGAGTGCTTGCCTCACATGCACAAGGCCCTGGGTTCAATCCCCAGCACCACACACACACACACTGGCCATACTACCAAAAGCGTTATACAAATTTAATGCAATTCCTATTAAAATCCCAATGATACTCTTCATAGAATTAGAAAAAGCAATCATGAAATTCATTTGGAAAAATGAGACCCAGAACAGCCAAAGCAATCCTTAGCAAGACAAGTGAAGCAGGAGGCATCACAATACCAGGCCTTGAACTATACTACAGAGCCAAAGTAACAAAAACAGCATGGTACTGGCACCAAATCAGACACCTAGACCAATGTACCTTCTGTACAGAACAGAAGAGACAGAGACAAACCCACGTAAATACAGTTATCTCGTACTAAACAAAAGCACCAGAAACGTTCACTGGAGAAAAGATAAGCTCTTCAACAAATGGTGCTGGGGACGTTGGAAATCTACACGTAACAAAATGAAATTAAACCTCTATCTCTCACCCTACACAAAACTCAACCCGAAGTGAATCAAAGACTTAATTCGGCCCTAGAACAGAGACTCTGCACCTAACAGAAGAAAAAGTAGGCCCAAATCTTCACCATGATGGCCTAGGACCTGACTTCCTTAAGACTCCTAAAACACAAGAAGTAAAATCAAGAATCAATAAATGTGATGGATTCAAACTAAAAAGTTTCTTCTCAGGAAGAATAAAGGAAATAATAACATGAAGAGAGCCTGCAGAGTGGGAGAAAATTTCTTTACCACACACACTTCAGATAGAGCACTAATCTCCAGGATATATAAGGAACTCAAAAAACTTAACACCTAAAAAACAAAAAACCCAATCAATAAATGGACTAAAGAACTGAACACAGAAGTACAATCGATCAACAAACACATGCAAAATGTTCCACATCTTTAGCATTAGAGAAATGCAAATCAAAACTACCCTAAGACTTCACCTCACCCCTGTCAGAACAGCAAGAATACAAACAACAGTAAGTGTATTTGAGGATGTAGGGAAAAAGGTACACCCTCATACACTGCTGGTGGGAATGCAAATTGGTACAACCATTATGGAAAGCGGTATGGAGATTCTCAGAAAACTTGGAATGGAACCATCATTTGACCCAGCTATCCCCACTTCTCGGTTTATACCCAAGGGACTTAAAATCATTATATTACAGTAAAACAGCCATATCAATGTTTATTAGCAGCTCAATTCACAATAGCTAAGCTGTGGAACCAACTTAGGTGCCCTTCAACAGATGAATGGGTAAAGAAAATGTGGTATATATACACAAGGGAATATTAGTCAACCTTAAAGAAGAATGAAATTATGACATTTGCAGGTAAATAGATGGAGTTGGAGAATATCATGCTAAGCTAGTCCCCCCAAAAAAACAAAGGCCAAATGTTTTCTCTGAAATGCAGATGCTAATTCACAATAAGGGGTCGGGGGTGCCTAGGGAAGAATAAAGTTACTAGAGATTAGGTAGAGAAGAGTGAAGGGAGGGGAGGAGTAGGATTATGGGGGTAGGAAGGACAGTAGAATGCATCAGACATTACTACCCTATGTACATACATTAACTATATGACCAGTGGGATTCTACATCATGTACAACCAAAAGAGTGAGATTTATACTCCATCTACGTATGACGTATCAAAGTGCATTCTATTATCATGTATAATTAGAACAAAATTTTTTAAAACTCAAATGTATATATTAAATATATACACACACACACACATATAGAGAGAGAGAGAGAATGTGTGTGTGTGTGTGTGTGTGTGTGTGTGTGTAAACCGAGCAGAATTTATTTAAGCAAGGGGGCCTAATAGCAGAAACACCCATTTTGCTGTGCCAGCTGAGAAGTTTACCTATGGCTCCGAGTGGACCAGTGGGTAAAAAGGTATTGAAAAAGGATCCAGACCACCAGATTCACCCCCACCTTCCTCCCAGTGACCTCTGTCTGATTGGCCTCCACCTCCCTCACCATGCAGGCTCACCCCCACCTTTCGGTAGCCTGGGTCAAGGAGTTGGCTGGAGGTGTTCCCACAGGGGAGCCTCAGGGTCGTTTACATTTGAAACAGGCCTTGATGGTGCTCATTGATAGGCCCGTGGGTTAGCCTCCAGGTGTGGCTCCTGTGTTTGAGTAAGACTGGCCATTGACATTCTTATTCACCATTTCTTCCCATCAGGAATTAATTTTTTTACTTAACCAGTGTGCACATGTAGGGACACACATGTTGTAGGTCAGTTGTAAATTGGCCTGATCAATCTATTGAAGAGAAGAAGCAGGCCAGCTTCACAGGTGAGACCAGTGCAGGTGCACTAGGTCCCCTGCTTGGGAGAAGGTCCTGTGCTTTGAGTTTAATTACCTGAGGTTCCTGTCTTAAAATTCAGGAATAATAATTTTTTAAAAAAACATAACTTGGATTAAATTATAATTGGATTTGTGTCTTGTAAATAAATGAAGTCTAAGGGGAAAATGAATGTAAACAATGTGCCAGGAGACTGGAGCCTGAGAACTTGCAGTTTGACTTACTTCCCCCACCTCACTGTTTGAGTCTTCGTATTTTAGCTTGGTTTTTGTTTTTCTTACTGGAGATTGAATTCAGGAATGCTTTACCACTGACCTAGATCTACATTCCTTTCTTTTATTTAAGACATTGTTTCAATAAATTGCCGAGGCTGGCCTCAAACTTGAGATCCTCTTGCCTCAGCCTCCTGGGCCACCATGTCTTGGCCAAAGTTTGTTCTTTAACCAAAATTACAAACTGGGATTTCATTTCAACCATTAACAAACATTTTAGTGCCAATATGTGCCAAACATTGTGGATACAATTGTGAAAACCAAAATCCCTGCCTTCTGTCACACAGGAGTGTAAAAAACAACATGTTTTAAACCATTTCAAAGTTTTCAGCACAGGTTTTAGAAAAAACAAAGAACATGAATTGAGGCATCCCAAGTTAGTCTACTGTAAATATCTTCAACCAAATCCACAGCAAGCAACATCAGTAATGCACAAATTTTGGGAGCGGTTCTAACACTATTAGGAACAACAGGTGACCTATGATCAATCTTCAATGACAGTCCTGGAATTCCAAATGGACTTAGAATGAAGAAAAATGCAAGGTCCGAACAGTTTATGATAAGTATTATGTTCTTACAAAATCATACTCATGAACCTTAGCAGAGAACAGAGAGGGAGAAGGGAAGATGGTCCTCTGAAACTTACCCAAGCAGCTATGGGAACTACAGGAAAGGAAGAAGCAGAGTTCCCTGAAGGATGGTCTACTCCATGCCAATTTGGGGTACCAGGAAACTGTACTGCTACAGCATGAGAGGACCGTCAAAGCCAATCCTGATGAATTAGTTGAGGGTATCAGAGGACTCCCATGACTGAAGTCTGAAAAAAGACCAAAAGCAGACGCCTTTAGAGTGGCCAGCACAGTCTAGACCTGTTTTCACTCTCCACACACCAAGACAGTCAAAAACCTCTGAAGGGTCGGGCGCAGTGGCACATGCCTGTAATCCCAGAAGCACCAGAGGCTGAGGCAGGAGGATCATGAGTTCAAAGACAGGCTCAGCAACAAAAAGGCGCTAAGCAACTCAGTGAGACCCCCATCTCTAAATAAAATACAAAATAGGGCTGGAGATGGGGCTCAGTGTTTGAGTGCCTGAGTTTAATCTCAGTACCCCGCCCCCCCAAAAAAAAAAACCTCAAAACAAATAAATCCTCAAAAGCCAACCCTGAAATGCAGCAAGAACACACAACACAGTGGCAGCAGGTCTTGGTCCCTCCACCAGGAGACCCCCTCGTGTTTCAACGCACTTACCAACAGAAAGCAGTCAAGTCAGTTAGGACCATTGGTCCTGGGGTTGAACCTGTCCCTAGTAACTACAAAAGGTGACCCTCCTATGATCCGCATGAACTGAGGAAGCTAGTGTGGAGTTTTGGGGACACCGGGCCTGAGACTTCCTCCCCACCCAGAGACACTGAGGCAGCCAGGCAGCACATGCAAGAGGTCAAGTGGCACAATTGGTGGCCATTCCATTCTGTGCATGTACAGACATGTCACAGTGGATTCCCCCTGACTCTGCCTGCCCAGAAGACTGTCAAAGTGGCCATGGCCACCAGCCCCAGCTCCTTTGACAGTAAGCTTCACCGGTCACACGATGTTTGGAAACAATGGAGAAGCATTTAGACTTGGAGAGGACCGGTCCTCTCCAACCAGAAAAACCCGCTTCAGCACCACAGTCATACCTGAGAAGCAGGCGTTCCTGCCGTTGGCACTCCGCGCCTCTTGCTCTGGCCTTCTGGCTGGCACGAAGGACCCGACCTAGGGCGCAGCACAGCACCTCCACATTACGGTGCTCGCTGGAGCTCCCGAACCACACGTGCAGAGAGAGAGAGAATGATCAGCGTGAGCCTAGACGCCCTATTTATAAGCTCTGTATTCAAATGAGGGCTCCTGGAAGACTCATTCTGATTGGACGAGAGAAAGCACGGATAGGTCAAGTCTGATTGGATAATTTTTTAGTGGCCACTAACCAATCAGAAAATGAAAGATAAAGCAAATACCTTCCATTAACCTCCACCCACAGTACCTTCTCCCTACAGAGTTAATTCTGACAGATTTTTCAGATTGTTTTTTTCCCTAAAACCGCACTCAACACAATGCATATAAACACACACATGCAAAACATAGCAAAGTGTAGAAATTGCTTAGGCCTCATTCAAATAGTATTGCAAGTCATTTGCTTTATTAGGGTTTCTTTTCTCCTCCTATTAGTAATGCTGTTTTTCATTCTCTCCCCTCCCCCTCCTCCTCTCTCTTCTTTCTCTGAAACAATGTTTGTAACAAGTGCTTCACGACCCACCCACGCATAGAACAGGACAAGGGAATGCTGGACTGGATCAATCAGAGAACACCCCCTCCCCCGCCCATGGGCTCTGTGGATAAAGAAAACACCCCTCCCCCAGGACACAGCCTTATCAAAACAACAGATGGGCTGCAAATACCTAAAAACGGCTTTATGGGCTGGGGTTGTGGCTCAGTGGTAGAGCGCCTGCCTAGCATGTGTGAGGCACTGGGTTCGATCCTCAGCACCATTTAAAAAAGTAAACAAAACAAAGGTATTGTGTCCATTTACAACTACAAATACTTTTTAAAAAAAAAAAAAGGTTTTATTCAAGGTCTGAAACCAAAGTTAAATCTGAGTCATGCCGAAGCTCCGGGTTAAATATTAGACTTAAAATATGAAGGAATTTCTTACTAAATCTTTGTAAGTTGTAGGACCTTGGAGTTTCTGCTGACCATTAAAAAATCTGGAAGGGTTGTATATTTTGTAATCAATTGTATTTTATTAGGTTCATTAGTTTTTCTCTTCTTCAATTAGACAGAGGTACTACAACCCCGATGAACTTAACCATGTGCTGGCTTATGTTTACTTTGAAGTGCCACCAGAATAATTGGAATTCACAGTTGAAAATGAGCAGCAAAATAATGGAAATTGCCGTGAAAAATTACTTACAGAATTTACATAATCATCCCTGCCTTGTTACTATTTCATACTTCCTTAACTTCTAAGTAAGTGGTTTAATCATTTTATGAAAACTTCACACTCTGCACATGGGCCATGTGCCTGAGAACAGAGGCAAACCCCTGGCCAGTTCTGCTGGTGAATTCAGGGGTCCAGTCCCCGGGGTGATGGAACAATGACTTGGGAAGGAGAACCTGCAGCTTGAGAGCTGGCAATGAACTGAGCCTGAGAACCCAGAGCTGGAGATCAGCCAGCACCCCAGTGTAGACAGCAGTGCCATCAATCCACTACGTCAGTGTCATCTCCTGAGTCTTGTTTATTAAGGGACATTCACGATCCCAGGATGGCACTGTTGCACACTCCCAACAGCCTGGGGGTCAAAGCGGCCCTTCATAAATTACTCTCATGACAAAGTCACTCTGTGGCCTGGGGAAGCCAGCAGGTGATTCCTGTCCATGAAGGTAACTTCCGTTTTCTTTTGAGCACGTGACCACCATAAACATTTCCCTCTGTGTCCTTGCCTCCTTCTCCGCCTTTAACAGCCATCAAAAGGAACACACAAGGTTTGGTTTTCAGAGTTTGCGACATGGGTTCCTGAAAGTGAGACACGACCTCACTAGCTTTTTGCCATGCCTATTTCGAAAGCCTTTCTCTGCACGTAAGTGATGGACAGAATTCCTCACCAGCCTCCTGGGGAAGTACTTTCTCAGCTGGACAGCAGCACTGTGCCAGTTCCTTGGCCTCCACCCTGGCAGACCAGACCCTCTCCAAAGTCACTCAGGCCAGCCTCTCCCAGCCCTCCTTCACCTGCGTTTGTAATACAGGGAGAGTCTTCCCCCTGCAGATCTGGAGTGCTTTCTCTCTGCATCCCTTCCCTGTTCAGTGCTCTGCAAACTGCAGGTGCCTTGTCCTTCCCAGCCTGAAAACTGTGTCCTCTGCCCAGGGGCCTCACTCACACCATGTGGGTGGCAGCCATTCTCCAGGGGTGAGCTGTGATGATCATGGGTCTCACCTGGTTTGTTTTCTATCTCTGGGGGGCTTTGGTGACTGAGAACAGGAAGATAAAAATAATCAGAGTGTGAAAAAGAATACATCATATTAGAAAAATAAATAAACATGCAGTAACTAAGAACAATTCAAACATCAGAAGTAAAATAAAATGACAGGAAGTAATAGAAATCTTTCTATAATAACACTGAATGTAAATGGCCCTAATTCACCAATTAAGAGACAGAATGGAAAAGTGGATTACGAAGCAAATCCAATTGTATGTTGTCTTCAAGAAACACATCTTACAGGCAAAGACATTAACTGACTGCAGGGGAAAGAATGGAAAGTGATATTCCTTGTAAATGGGATCTGAAAATAAGCAGGAGTAGCTTGTTCTCTCACATCCAACAAAGCAAACTTCAAGTCAAAATCAGAAGACGTCATTACACATGGGGGAAGGGAGTAATACAAGAAGGAAATATAATGATTGCTAGTATGTTCTGAATGTCAGGGCACCAATTACATAAAACAAGCATTACTTGATAAAAAGGGACTGATTGACCCCAATAAAATAATAGTGGATAACTTCAATAAACCACTCTCACAGACAGATCATACAGACCAAAAACCAAGAAAGACACCTCAGATTTAAACTGCACTAAGATCAATTGGACTTAATAGATAATTACAGAATATTTTATCTAGCAACAACTGAATACACTTTCTTTTCAGCCATGGAACTTCCTATAAAATTGATAATATATTAGACCATTAAGCGAGTCTTAGCAAATACAAAAAAAAAAAAAATGAAGAAAAAAGGAAGAAATTTATTTTTGCTTCTTTTCAGACCCTAATAGAATTAGGTGATAAATCAACAAGAAAAATGACAGAAACTATACAAATTCATGGAAATTGAGCAATAATACCCTTTTGCATGATGAGTGGGTCACTGAAGAAATTAAGGGAAAAAAATATTTAAATTCTTATAATCAAATGAAGATTGAAATGCAACATATTGGAATCTCTTGGACTTTGACAGTCCTCAGAGGTAAGGTTATAGTACATTTTTTAAAAAAAGATCTCAAATAAACAACCTAATGTGCATTTCAAGAAAACAAGGACAAAACATTCATAAAAGTAAGAGGAAATAATAAATATTAGAGCGAAATTTTAAAAATAAAAACTAAAAGAATACAGTGGATCAATGAAACCAAGAGTTGATTCTTTGAAAAAGCAAATAAGATTGATAAACCCCTAGCCAAAGTAATCAAGAGAGAGAGAGATTAATAAAATTGGAGATGAAAATGGGACTATTACAAGGGTCACAATCAAAATCCATAAGATTATTAGGGACTATTTGAAAATTTATTATCCAACAAACTGAAAGTTTGGAAGAAATGGACCAATTTCTAGACACATACCATCTACCAAAATCAAACCAAGAGGATATAGAAAACCTAAATAGATCAATAACGAGCCATGACATTAAAGCAGTGATAAAAAGTTCCCAGCTAAGACAAAAAGCCCAGGAACAGACAGGTTCACAGTGAAATTTTCAGAGCTCTAAGGAAGAACTCATACCACTACTCCTCAAATTATTCTATGAAAATGAAAGGGCGGACCACTTCAGACTCAGTCTACAAAAACTGTGTTACTCCACTATCAATACCAGATACAGATGCTTCAAGAAAAGAAAGCTGCAGACCAATGTTACCAACAAACTTAGATGAAAAACTCCTCAACAAAATATTAGCAAATTAAAATCAACAACACACTTAAAAAAATCACACACCATGATCAAATTGGTTTCATCCCAGGAATGCAAGCCTGGGTCGACAACTCAGATAAATAATGTAATACACCACATGAATAAGACCAAGGGGAAAAATACGCGATCCTCTCAATTAAACACAGAGAGCACCCTCAACACAATTCAATGCCATTTCAAGATAAAAACCATGAAGGGAACTAGGAAGGAAATTAACTCAAGATAATAGAGGCTGCAGGTGATAAATCCAAAGCCAATACCATACTGAATGGGGAAAACTGAAAGCATCTCTGATATCAGGAAAAAGACACGAATGTCCACTCTCACCACATAGTATAAACAGTACTTGAAGTTTTAGCAGAGCAATTAGGTAAATGAAAGTAAAGGATACAGATAGGAATGGAAGAAGTTGAATTATCTCTACTTGCATATGCTATAATCCTATACTTAGGGGACCCTAAAGGTTCCACTAGAAGACTTCCAGAACTGATAAACAAATTCAGTCAAGGAACAAGATATAAAATCAACATACAAAAATCAATAACCTTGCTGGGTGGATGGTGCTCGCCTGTAATCCCAGTGGCTTGGGAAGCTGAGGCAGGAGGATTACAAGTTCAAAGCCAGCCTCAGCAACTTAGTGAGGCTCTGAGCAACATTGTGAGACTCTGTCTCAAAATTAAAAAAATAAAAAAGCCTGGGAATGTGGCTCAGGGGTTAAGCACCCCTGGGTTAAATCTACAGTACCAAAAAAAAAAAAAATCAATAGCCTTTCTTCACACTAATAACGAATCCACTGAAAAAATCATGAAAATGATTCCATTCACAGTATCCTCAAAAAAAAAACCCTCAGAAATAAACCTAACCAAGGAGGTGAAAGACCTCTATAATGAAAAATTATAGAATACTGAAGAAAGAAATTGACACTAGATGACAGAAACACCTCCCATGTTCAGAATTAATGTCGTTAAAATGGCCATATTATCCAAAGCAATCTACAGATTCAGTCAATCTCCATCAAAATACCAATGATATTCTTTACAGAACTAGAAAAATCTTAAAATTCACATTGAAGAACAAGAGACCCAGAATAGCCAAAGCAATCCTGAGCAAAAAGAGCAATGGTGGAGGCATCACTATGCCTGATCTCAAATTATACTGCAGAGCTGTAATAAAAAGAAAGAAAACAGAATGATACTGGCAAAAAACAGACACATACCAGTGGGAAAGAATAGAAGAAGACACAGACACAAACCTCTGCAACCATCTGATTCTGAATGAAGGTGCCCAAATCATACTTCGGAGAAAAGACAGCTGTTAGGTGGGCTGTTAGGTTTCTATTTCCCCAAGGTCACCCAGCCTGACGTTAACCTTGGCCCATTTTAAGTCTCTGTTTCCTAGAAGGCCCACCCAGCCTGGCACTAGCCTTAGACTTTGCCTTCCTCATGTCGTTTACAGCCCTCAGCCTGCTGCCCCGAGGGACCTTTAATGTACATGCAAAATCCTAACAAATTAGCTCAAGGACTACTAACTTCCCTCAGGCACAGCCAATCCAACTGCACCAAGCACCCCTCTGGGTGTACTTAAGCCAGCTACCCCAAGGTCCCCCTCCCCCCCAGTGGCAGTTGCCACTTTTTAATACGGATTTCTTGGCTGAGTTGTGGTCTTGGTGTGGTCATTCACCTTTCAACAGCTTCTCTAATCAATGGTGCTGGGACAACTGGATCCATCTGTAGAAGACTAGAATGACCCTGTCTCCACCCTGCACAAAAGACAACTCAATGGATCAAAGACCTAGGACCAGAAACTTTGCAATTATAGAAGAAAAATAGGGGAAACACTTCAACACGTAGCCAGGGGCAAATATTTCCTAAATAGGACCCTATAATTTAGAAAATAAGAAAAATAACTGATAAATAGGATGACATCCAATTTAAAAGCTTCTTCTTCGCAGAAAACAGAGTTGAAAGACAGCTGGAAGAAATGGAAGAAGATTTTGCCAGCCACTCTTTTGACAGAAGGTTGCTATCCAGAATATATAAAGAATTCAAAAACCTCAGCATTAAAAAATAACCCAATCCATAAATGGACAGATGAACTGAACAGACACTTTCCAAAAACAGAGGTGCAAATGGCTAACAATTATAAGAAAAAAGGTTCAACATCTTTAGCGATTTAACTTGCAAATCAAAAGTACGCTGATATTCCATCTCTGTCAAACAACAGTCTTCAAGAATACAAGTAACAATGCTGGCAGGGACTCTGGGGAAAGGAACCTCTTATTCCCTGTTGGTGGGAAGGTAGATTAGTGCAGCCACTAGGGAAATGAGTATGGAGGGTCCTCATAAAGCTACAGGTAGAAATACCACATGATTGATCCAGTTACACCACTTCTTGGAATTTATCCAAAAGGATGAAAGCAGAGTTCAGAAATGCACGCATGCCCATGTTTATCACAGCCTAATTCACAACAGCCAAGTCATGGAGCCAGCCTAGGTCTCTGTCAACAGATGAATAGATGAAAAGAAAATGTGGCAAATGTACCCAGTGGAGTTTTACTCAGCCATAAAGAAGAATGAAAGTATCTCCTTGGCAGGGAAATGGATGGAACCAGAGACTTTCATACTGAGCAAAATAAGTCACACCCAGAAAAGTATCATGTTTTCTCCCATGTGGAAGCTAGAGGGGGAAAAACATAAAACAGGATGCTATCAAAGGGAAAGGGAGACCATGGGGTAGAGGGACAGGGCTTGGGAAGTGGGTTGGGGGAAAGGGGGTAATTGGAAGTGAGATTGACCAAATTATGTCTTTATATATGCATGCAAATGCTGCAGTAAAATCCACCAGTCTGTATAATTAAGATGCACTGATTACAAAGAAAAAGAAACTCAGCACCACTTGCTCTTGGCAGCCATGGGAGATGGACAATGTCCCACACTTGGACTGGGTTGGACCCGCCTTCTAGATCACGTCCTCACACCTGTGACATCACCTCCAGCACGCAGTGTCTCCAGACCTGCCTGATGGTTCTGAGTCCTCCTGTCACATCCTGGCCTGTCATGGTCCCGCAGACAACTCCGTACCTGCTGCCACCAAGTCCATCCCCCTCCTCGTACATTCCCACCAAGTCACGTCTCCAAGCTCTGCTGTGCAGTGTGGCCTGCTGCTTCCTTGAGTGGCCTGATGTCCCACACCGACTGTGACTTCTTCAGATCTATTCCCTGAGTACTCGGCACTAAGGTCACCAAAGTCTCCACTACAGGGCCATTCCGGTCACCTTCTGAGCAGCAGCCTTTCCACCTGCTGATCACGTGTTTGGTGACTTTGTATCACTCGTGCACTCCTTGGAGTCCAGCCCTGGTTTCTGGGCACCACCTTCAACTGCACTTCCCTCACCACTGATGCAGGTGACCCACACCTCCAGTGGACCCCACTCTTCTTATCTCCCTCACCTGTCCAGCTGCACTGGACCTACGGTGCCCCCTCAACCAACAGTGCAGTTCCTTCCCCCAGGTTGTTGTGAGGAGGCCACCAGTTCCTGTCTCACCCCACACCAAGCCTTCTGGCTCATACCGATTGGCAACCTAGACTGGCCAATTAGGCACCTCTTACCTGGCTGCCCACAGCAGGTGCTCCTGCTCTGGCAGTTCTCCTGGATGTCTTCCCAGAATCTCCCCCACCCTCTTCCTGGCTTCTTTATTGTACCAAGAGGGATATGCCTACCCCCAGAGAAGTCATTAAACCAGGACACTCAAACAACCCCAAGCATGACACTCTATAAGAACGCACATGAAACCATGAATTAAAACATGTTCATAAGGTGCACATTTGTCCTGGTTGGTGGCCTGGTGGGTGGCTCTGCAGACGCAGGCCACTCCAACTGTCCCCAGGATGCTCCTGGTGTTGTTTCTCAGCATTTCTCCTTTCTCTGCATCTGGATTTTCCCCTAAAAGCAAACCTGAATTAGAAGAAGCAAATGGAAGACAAAACCTTGAGTATGCTCAGATGGTGAGGGTTTAAGGGATCCATGGAAGGGGACTTTTGTAAGATGACTTGCCAGAATATGACCTGAGAAAGGAGAGAAGGTAGTGACGCTCCTTCCTCAGTACTCAGGGCCTCAAACAGGAAGATTTTTGTCACTTTCCTTGCCTTTTCTTCATGCAGCCCCCTAGAGTCAGGAAGTTTCAGGAGCATCTCCCTAGGTTGGTCCTGAGAAGGATACTCAGGTCCTCACCCGGGTGTGGCACTGGGCCTGCAGCGTGGGGAAGGGTGGGTCTGCAGGCCACTTGCTGGCCCAGGACTCGACACTGTGGAGCTGTTGCCAGGCACTCCCTCCTGGCAGTCTGGGTGGAGCTGGGAAATCCAGTGTCCTGATTACCGTTGTGCCTTATCCACGGAGGACAGGTTTCAAGACGTTTCAAATCGCAGGTAACACTGAGCCCTATATATGTCTATGCTCCTGAGACATGTGACCGTGTTCCCAATCACGGTGAACTGCATGTGTGTGGTCCCGGAAGCTCATACTGCCCAGTGACATCACCGCCGCCCAGGTCTGTGAACGTACACACTATGATATTGCACAACTGTGGAATTGATGAATGACACGGTTTTCATTGAATGACTCCTGAGCAGACACTTCAGGACTAATGGTGGGGCTATGTCCTGACAAATCCAACGTAAGATGAAAATACAACCCACCCTGAGAACATGCCGCTCATACACCTAATCCACCACACCTGGGTTTCGCCTTGGCTACCTCGAGGACACATGCTCAGAACATTTACATTGCCCTACTGTGGGGCAAAATCATCGAACAAAAACCTATTTTATAATGAAGTACTGAGTCTGACCCACGTGGATGGGCATTTTGCAGGCATGGGATGAGAAAACAAAAAAGCACAATATCCAATAAATGGAGCAACACAGGATGAGTCCTATGTTCATCCTTGGGACCGTGTGGCTGACTGGCAAAGAAGAAGGGCCAGTGTGGGGACCTCTCAGTCACATCCCATGCGGGTGAGTAAAGGATTAACTGCCGGAGGGCCATCTTGGCTATAAATCAGTCAATTAGCCGGGCGTGGTGGCGCACGCCTGTAATCCAAGTGACTTGGGAGGCTGAAACAGGAGGATCACGAGTTCAAAGCCAGCCTCAGCAACTTAGCGAGGCCCTAAGCAACTCAGTGAGACCCTGTCTCTAAATAAAATACAAAATAGGGCTGGGGATGTGGCTCAGTGGCCAAGTGTCCCTGAGTTCAATCCCCAGTTCAAAAAAAATAAAATAAAATAAAATAAATCAGTCAATTACCCATAAACTTATCTAATCAATAAACACACAAGAGCCAATACTCTTTTTAAATGAGAGGGGACGTGATAGATCTGGTCATACCAGCTCTGGCCTCTAACAACACGAAGTAGCCCCACTCTCTCTTATTAGTAGACACACAGGTAAAGGGGCTTCTGTGATGAACAGGACGGGGTGGAGTTAGGGAAGCCATCTGCCCAGGCAAACTATCACAGAACTGGACAGGGAACCCCTCCCACACAGTGCCACATACTTCCCTGCCATATGGGACAGTCCTCCGTGGTAGCCAGTTCCTGGAAGCCAGGCCTGTGTCCCATGGCTGAATCTCGTCTGATTCTGCTAGATAAGGATGGTTCCCCACGGGTTGGGGTCCCAGTATCTTCCCTTTGAGGTCACGCCATCCTCCTCCTAATAGCGCCACAGACTGGTGACCCAGCCTTTTACATAGGGACCTTTGGGGTCACTTAACAGCCAGCTAACATTCAGTTTCTACACCTCTGTTTAAACATACGTAAAATAAAACATATTCCTTTTATGATATGCTTACATACATGAACGGATGTTCACAATGGAGTGTGAATAAACAATTTGGAGCTTTTTCCTCCTCTATGGATGCTAAAAGAAGTAAACCATAATGAGAAATAAAGTAAGAGTCATAGTTAAAGCATAATAAAAGGATCTCTTATCAATTCTTTATTATGCCTGTTTTCTTGTCCAAATGTGGATAATTAATAATCTAGGACAATATATACAAGAAGTGTGTACTTATAGTAGGAAAAAAACTCAAGACAAACAAAAAGACATGGCAGATTCCAAACCCTCAGTAAACACTTGGTGTTGAAATGATGATACTGCCAGTGCAAACACACGTGAAGCTCATGAAGATTGTGCTGAGACCCAGATGCCAAGTGGCCAATTTATTCATGCTGAATACACCCCTCAGAGTTTCAAATGCAAGCAAATAAGCCTATGTGGAATTTTCCTCCTACAAAGTATCAATCATGATCTTATGAAATGAAAATCTAGTAAGATTCATCCAGGACCGATGAGAAGGAACAAGCAAGCTCTCCATCTCTTTGATTAAGCCCTGTGAACCCAGGGCTGTGACTACAGGACAGTCGTGAGGCGCTGCTGAGGGACACCTGAGGGAGGCAGGCCACCGCAGTGCAACGTCCCAGTCACCTGATAAAACACCACGATATGGTCAACACACTGGCTGCAGCTTGTGGGGAAGCACCAGCTCAAATAAGGATGTAGGATAATAATCACTCTTCAAGTTCTTAAATTTGTAATACTTGTATTGCAGAATAATTTACGCAGTAAAATTCCTGGGAATACATTTAGGTTGTTTTGAAAGGGTGCAGTCCTACTAGTTTTGACAATGCACACTGTCCCATAACCTCCCCATGATGAAGGTCCACTAGTCTTCACAATTCCCGCGTGTCTCATAGCTTCTCAATTCTGCCAGGTGTCTGGGTGCACCACTAGCACGAGCTACTGTAAACCAGATGCTTGGGTTCTTCAGAGCAGAGCTTTGGGCAGGAAGCCAGGACCCATAAAAGGCAACATCAATGGTGGTGAACCAGAAAACACCCATGCTGCAGAGAGAGCCTCTGGAAGATCCTCGCCTATAAACATGTGAGCTCCTTTATTTGCCTAATATCTCTAGCCTCCAAGGGAATGGCCCTGCCATTTCAATCCAAGGACTTCTGTGTGTCACTGTCACATTGGGGTAACCATCTATTGCTTGTGTTCTGGCTTAAATGAATTGTTGAGAGTGAAGGGATCTTTGATCAAATTACCTTACTACTTATCTGACTACAAGGACTCCCAGGTCCCTCCTGCCCCTGGCGGTCACCTCCTCTAAGTTTGAAGAGGCCCTGAAAGTACTCCACTTTGGAAAGCTCTTTTTCCATGTGTTTTGGGTTACTCCTTACTCTTCAGTCCAATCTTGTAATCCTCTCACTTTCAGGCATCCTACATATATTCTCCTACAAAAGCTACCTCCTCTTATTTTATTTTATTTTATTTTATTTTATTTTATTTATTTATTTATTTTTTGGTACTGGGGATTGAACCCAAAGGCACTTGATCACTGAGCCACATTCCCAGCCCTATTTTGTATTTTATTTAGAGACAGGGTCTCACTGAGTTGCTTAGGGCCTCGATAAATTGCTGAGGCTGGCTTTGAACTCGAGATCCTCCTGCCTCAGCCTCCCAAGTGCTGGGATTACAGGCATGCGCCACCATGCCCAGCTCCTTCTCTTATCTTATAGCAAGGTTATTGACCTGTTAATTTACAACATGTTTCCTGTCACAAATTGATTCTGAAATGAATGTTTTGTACATATATCTCTTTGTGAGCAATCAGTCCAGGGAAGAAAAGAAAGCCTATGTTATTAATTACATTTCTGCTACAGGGAAAATGTTGACTATATTCAATGAGGTAGATATAAGGGGTAGTCTGGGGCCTCTCCCGGAGTACATGTGATTAGAAGTAACAGAAATAAAGTCCAGTGTCTAGAATTTACTTGAGTGAATATGATTCCATAAACAATACTGGAAATGAGATTAGTAATATGGCGGAGCAGAGGACGCACTTTTCACTTGCTCCACTGTTTGGAGTTTGAACAACAGGAAAACAGCTTCATAATGAGGTAGTGTTATACTCCCCAAAAGAAATAAAATTCTCAAATACCATCAGGAGGGAGAGATGACCCCTCCCTGTAGGAGGGAGACACAGCCCCACCCTAATCCCTTCCAATCCCTAACTCAGGAAGGAGAGACTGCTCACCCTAATTTCTCCCCCTCCCTATAAATATTGGCAACGAAGGAATGGCACTCGATTCCCCTACACACCACTTTTAGGTGTACGGGTGGTCCTCGCTGGCCAGCTATAATAAAGACTTCTTCTGGCTTTACGTGAATGGCTTGGATGATCTTGTTTTCCTCAGGCGTAACAGCAGGTGTCTGAAGAAAACCAGTACATAGCATTATTTGTCTGTCAGAGAACCAGACAAGCCCAGAGATGCTGGTATAGTGACCAGAGCTTATAAGGAAATATGCTCAAACCCAGCAGAGACAGTAGTGCTCCATCACCGAAAGCCAGGGGCAACACAAAGGGAAAGAGAAATACAGTGGATGAATTTAACAAAAAATGTGCTTCACATCTCTCAACCTTTTAGGTGACAAACAGAGGGGAAGATCTGGCTCCAAGACTTTATGTTGGATCTTGTTCTTAATGGAAACTAAGAGTTCTTAACAAATGCTTCCACTTTCTCTCTCAGCCAGTGCTTACTAAGTGAACTAACGCATACCTGGCAAATCATGATCCCAAAACAGTTACAGAGAAGTGGATCCAGGGGGATTCAAGATGGAGGTACAGAGGAGAGTGCAACCTGGGCTTCTTTTGAGCCCCATGGTGTACAAATGATCAGTGGGAAAAGATCAGGAAATTATCCAGGTAGGCCAGCATGATTACACTGGAGTCAGACAAGTACAAACCAACTCTGGTGCCAATGACCATTGAGAGGGACCAGGGGAGGTTGATCTGGTGGGCATGATTAACTTCTGCATGGAGACTTGTAAGTTCGTATTTGGGTGACAGGCAGGCTACAGGGCCCCTGCCATGCTCCATACACCCAGACTGCTGGTCTGTCACCCTGTCCTGTGAGTGGAATTCTGGGTAAACTCCAGAAACCTTGACACCAAACCAAGATCAAGATATACTTAGTCTTAGGGATGCAAGGATTTAAACACTCCAGAACACATACCCCAAACAAAGATCCAAAGTTCCATTTAAAACTCATTCCAAGCAACTAAAAATTCCTAAATAGATCTCTGCACCATTTCCAGCCAGGAAAAGGAATGATTAAAAAAAAATGGGCCTGGACAAAATTCCAGTAGA
Source organism: Glaucomys volans (assembly GCA_020662805.1). Taxonomy (NCBI): domain Eukaryota; kingdom Metazoa; phylum Chordata; class Mammalia; order Rodentia; family Sciuridae; genus Glaucomys; species Glaucomys volans. The sequence continues at coordinate 100,928 of JAJEJO010053520.1, forward strand.
ATGTGAATCAAAATGGGAGGAAATAAAAATTATCTCTCTATAATAACACTGAATGTAAATAGTCTAAACTCTCCAAACAAAAGACACAGATTGGAAGGATGGATCAAAAAACAAGACCCAACAAAATGTTTACAAGAGATATCCACTGGCTGAGGATGAAAGGATGATATATGTAAATGGAGACTGAAATCAAGTAGAAGTAGCTACTCTCATATCCGACAAAGTAAACTTCAAGCCAAAATTAATCAGAAGAAATAAAGAAGGTTACTTCATACTAGTTAAGGGAATCATCCAACAACAAGATATAATGATTGTAATTATTTATGGCCCTAACATCAGTACACCTACATACAGAAAACAAACCCTACTCAATATAAAGAACCAAATAGACCACAATACCGTAATACTGGGTGATTTCAAGAGACTTCTCTCACCAATAGATAGGTCATCCAAACATAAACTAAGAAAAGTCTCTTCAGAACTAAAATATATTTATCAAATAAACCTAACAGACATCTGTAGGATACTCCATCCATTGACAACTGAATTCACTTTCTTCTTAGGTACATATAGAATCGTCTCTAAAATATACCATCTTTTAGGACACAAAACAAGTCTTAGCAAATAGGAAAAAATAAAGATAATTATTTGCATCTTATCAGATCATAATAGAATAAAATTAGAAATCAATAACAAGATAAAAACAAATTATTATAACCCCTGGAGATTAAATAATACAGTTTTGAATGAGGAATAGGTCATAGAAGAAATCAGGGGAGAAGTAAACAAGAAAAATTTTTATCTAGAAAAAAGTGAAAACAGAGAAACAATTATCAGAACCCCTGGGACAGTATGAAGATAGTTCTAATAGGAAAGTTAATAACATTCAGTGCTTACATTTAAAAAAAATAATCCCAAATAAATAATCTAATGTTATACCTCAAGGCCCTAGAAAAAGAAGAACAAACTGATTCCCAAATAAGTGAAAGGCAGAAAATAATTAAGATCAGAGGCAAAATTAATTAAATTGAGAACAATAACAAAAAAAAATACACAGGATCAATGCAGCAAAGCGTTGGTTCTTTGAAAAGATAAATAAAACTGATAACCCTTAACCAAACTAATTGAAAGAAAGAGAGAAAACCCAAATCAACAAATTTAGAGCTGAAAAAGGAGATATCACCACAGACACCTCTGAAATCCAGAGGATTATTAGAAACCATTTTGAAAATTTATACTACAATAAACAGAAAAACCTAGAGGATACTGACAAATTTCTAGACACATATGACCTACCCAAATTGAATCATGAGACTATAGAAAGCTAAATAAGTCAATGTCAAGTAATGAAATTGAAGCAACAATTAAAAGCCTTCCAACAAAGAAAAGTCCAGGACCAGATGGAGTCTGAGCCAAATTCTACCACACATGTAAATAACTAATGTCAATCTTTCTTAAATCATTCTATGAAATTGAAAGGGAAGGAACACTCCCATTTCATTCTATGAAGCCAATATCGCCCTGAAACTAAAACCAGACAAAGACACATGAAGAAAAGAAAACTACAGGCCTGTGTCCCTGGTGAACATAGGTGCAAAAATCCTTACTCAAACATTAGCACACCATGTTCAAAAACACATTAAGCTGCCGGGCGTGGTGGTGCACACCTGTAATCCCAGCACTTGGGAGGCTGAGGCAGGAGAATCGCGAGTTCAAAGTCAGCCTCAGCAATTTAGCGAGGCCCTAAGCAACTCAATGAGACCCTGTCTCTAAATAAAATACAAAAAAGGGCTGGGGATGCGGGCCAGGGGGGGGGGTCCCCTGGGTTTAATTCTTGGTAAAAAAAAAAAAAAAACACATTAAGAAGATAATACATCATGATCACATGATCACATGGGTTTCATCCCAGGGATGCAAGGTTGATTTAACACAAAAATAAATAACTATAATTCATCACATAAATAACATTAAGGACAAAATCACATTGTCATCTCAATAGATGCAGAAAAAAATTTCCTGACAAAATGCAGCACCCATGTATGTTAAAATGCTGGGGAAACTAGGACAGAAGGAACCTACCTCAATATTATACATGTTATATAAGACAAATCCAAGGCCAACATTACACTGAATGGAGATAAACTGAAAACATTTCCTCTTAAATACAGGAACAAGACAAGGATGCCCATTCTCAACACTCATATTCAACATAGTTCTTGAAACTGTGGCCAGAGCAATCAGGCAAGAAAAGGAAATTAGCAAGATACAAACAGAAGAGAAAGGGAAGGAGGGAGGAAGCACAGGGGACTGACCTGGAACAAATTATATTCCATCCATGTGTGATCATGTCAAAATGAACCCCATTATTATGTACAGCTATAATGCACTAGTAGAAAGAATATTGGAATTACAGCAGCTTTTCTGGAAGCAGGTATTGCCATTATTAAATTGTATTAAGTTTAGTCTAAAACTGTCTCCACATATATTTTTGGGGTCCTTAGAGTTTCTCCATACATGGAGAATCCAACTTGGTAAGTAATCCAACCTAGAAGTATACTCTTACAACAACTAGCCAAGTCTCAGCCAATCACAGCAACTGAACCTCCAGCCAGTCAAATGCTGAAAACTGATGAAATATAACCATCTAAGGCAAATGTCAACTGCAACCTCTTAGCTCACTTCTGAATGTCATTCCTGTTCTCTGTTGATAAATACTGCCTGCACATAGGGTGAGGTGGAACAGCCTAGGGAAGTGGAGCAGCCTAAATCATTGTCTGGCTGGATAGCTGGTGGATTCATGAAACATTTCTTTGCACAAATAAAGTGTGAAATTCAATTTCTCTCTAGTTTTCTTAACACCATCAAGATGGTAGCATGTCTTAAGACATGGCAACAGAAAGAACTAAGTACTCATTTTGAAGCATCTGTTCTACAGTACAGAGAACCACATCTCACTATGAGCCTAGTAAAACACAAATATTTGATACAGAAACATTTTTCAACATATTTCCCAGATATAAATATGTCACATTTGTATCAGTGAGTCAGATAAGAGGACTTGTGATCTTAACATATAAAGAGCAGCAGACTCTGGCTAAGAAACTACGTTCAACATACCTGGCAGAAGATGCAGCCATTATTTTCTACATGCACACAGCAAGAGCCTGGGGAATCACGCTGCGCTGGGAAGCTGCCCATGGCTTCCTTCAATATCTCCCTCACGCTTGCCCACAGAGGAGTCTTTCTTGGTTTCCCCGGCACAGCTTTTCCCTGAATAACAGTGGCAGTGAGGATTCTCAGAATTCAGCAAATGTGCTACATTATGGGCTCAGAAAAATAGAGAAATACTAACCCAATTGGCTAAAATATTTTACTTATGCTTCCCAGAAAGACATTTTAAAAGTGAAGACACCGAGAGATAAGAAGGCTACCATGCCTGGACTCCATTTTCAGATGCCAGATCCCATGCCACCATGAGTGGTCACAGAAGAATTCAAGAAGAAAGGGCATTGTTTAGGGAATATTGCCTCCTAAGCTACCTTAGGAGGGCAATAATGTTCTCCATTATTGCTGGGGGAAAAAAGAAAGAACAAAACCAGGAACAACTTCTAAAGTAACATTCAAATACTTTGGATAGGGGCTAGGGCTGTGGTAGAGTGCCACACACATGCACAAAGCCCCAGGTGCAATTCCCAGTACCCTAGCCCATCCCCCCGCACCCCACACACATGGATAAACACTATTCTTACATCATAAAAACCATACCAACTATATTCATGACACTTGTGTACCACCGTGTCTTTCCACACTATTGCATTAGGCTTTCCATGTCCTGGGACTCCTGGCTGGTGGGTCCAGCTCTCCCTGGGGAATCATGAGCTCCCTGAGAGCAGAGCACAAGCTTTGCCCAATTTTGTGGGTTGCACCTAGCACAGAATCTGAAAGACGGCACATGCTCAGTAAACTGCTATTGAACATTTATTAATTGAATGAGTAAACAAATCATCATTAGACAGTAAATTTAATTAAACTTAATCTTCCTTAATTATTAGATTGAGTTTTGTTGTTCAAGTTCAAAGTCAAGAGTCCTAGAGACATCACAGATTCTGAATCTCAAGAGAATGTTGTGTCTAGGTGGAACAGATAATATAACTGTTACTCTTTCATGTGGTTTCTCCTTAATTTTCCAGCTGTGTGTTTCACTAATCTCAGATGATTTCCAAAAATACTGAGCTCCAATAATAAATTTATAAAGACAACTGGAAAAAGAATGATTGAAATTTTCAGTTTCCCCTTTGGAAAATCTGGGCATCAATAGCATGGGTCTGCCAAGGCTTCCCGTGGCTATGAGGACCATTTCCAGCACAGGAGTGAAGAAGTCAGCCCTTTAGAAAGGCAAGAAACTTTATTGTTTTTTAAAAAGCATGTACCTGTCACCTCAACTTTCTTGATGTTCTTTCCCTATCACTCTGAATTCTAGGCATCTCCCCAGGGTTAAGGGCCTGATTCATTATGAATCTGAATTGATCCATGTGTTCTACCTAAAGGGAATTCTAGGGAATGCACACTCCACTCAGTGACCAGAAGCAATGCTGCTAAACTTAAAGTCTATTTGTGTTTTCCTTGTGAAAACCTGTTTTAAGTGGTCTTGAGTCTGTTTGATCTTGTTCAGTTACTGCCTCCCCTAGACCTCACTCTGAGGTCTCTGAAGGAGGCTCACCCTACCTGGGTCCAGGGTGGGCATGTGATGAAGATCTGGCCAGGTGAACTCAGGTCCTACTAGGAGGGGCTGGTTCAAGGACAGTCAGGAAACTCAGGCTGAGTGACTGGTGGCAGAGCCTAGGACACTAGCTTGAGCCCTTGCAAAGATCCATTCATTCATTCAGCAAATACGCTACCAATCCACACTGCGGCAGAGATGCCTGTCAGCTCCAGGGCGACAGACACAACCAACAGCC
>JAJEJO010053521.1:706-18973 GCA_020662805.1 Glaucomys volans
GGCAGTGGCAGGTGGTTGCTCTCTCCTGGGGACCCTGTAAGCTGGCGCCAAAGGTCCTAAGCTCCCCGCCGAACCACTCCAGGCACCTCTGGCAGCCCCAGGAAGCTGGAAATGGACCCCCTCTGCCAGGAAGCCGCCAAACTCAGAGCAGTTCCAACTCCCCTCTGGAGTCAGAGATCCCAGGGGCTCTGGGCAGACCTCTCCAGGAGCAGCTGGAGGCCAAAGGAAGCTGGAAATGAAACTTCTCTGCCAGTTTAGCCGCCTAAATGGCGAGTATTAGTTCCAACTCCCGGACAGAGTCCGCAATCTCCGCAGCTGGTGGCCCCAGGAAGCTGAAAATGGACCCCCTCTGCCAGGGAAGCCTCCAAACTCAGAGCAGTTCCAACTCCCCTCTGGAGTCAGCGATCCCAGTGGCTCGCGGCAGACCTCTTCCAGGAGCAGCTGGAGGCCAAAGGAAGCTGGAAATGGAACTTCTCCGTCAGTTAAGCTGCCAAAATGGTGTGGATTAGTGGATTAGTTCCAACTCCCCGCCCCTGGATGTCCCAGGTAACCTGAGATGCTCGATCTCCGCCTACGAAGGCTGCCGGACGGTGCCGTAGCCGCAGCCAGCAACTCCAAAGTGCTGCTGGGGACCCGCACTCACCCGTTGGCTGGCGCAGACCCAGGTTGGCGGCCCTGATGCAGCTGCCAGGCCCGGCGCTTCCGGATGGCAGCTGCCTGCGGCAGGGCCGAGCCCAGCCCAGCAGAATTGGCCCCGGAGCGGCGACTGGGGACCCCCTATGTGCCTTGAATATAAAATCTCGTTGAGAGTCATATTCCTGCTGTTTGAATCCCGAGCAAGTAGGAATCCATGGAGCAAGTAGGAATGCAGCCTTCCTCTAGCCCGCCATCTTGGATCTCCGGCATCCATTTTCTTTCAGAGCTTGAAATATGTTGTTCCAGGCCCTTCTTGCTTTAGAGTCTGTGTTGAGAAATCTGCTGATAACCATTTTGGTTTCCTTCTAAATATAATCTGATGCTTTACTCTCACAGCCTTTAAAATCTATTTTTATTTTGCGTTCTGGGTACTTTCATTATAATATGCCTTGGCATGGGTCCGTTGTAGTTTTGTGCATTTGATGTTCTGTAAGCCTCTTGTATTTGATTTTCCATTTTTTTCTTCAGATTTGTGAAATTTTCTTCTATTATTTCTTTGAATAGATTATTCATTCCTTTGGTTTGTATCTCTCTGCATTCCTCAATCCCAATTACTCAAATTTGGTCTTCTCATGATATCCAATAATTCTTGTAGGCTTTGTTCATGACTTCTTTCCACCTTTTCTGTTTGGTCAACATTATTTTCAAGATTAAATATTTTGTCTTCAGTGTCTTCAGTTCTGTCTTCCAGGTAATCTAGCCTGTTGGTTATGCTGTCTATTAAGTTTTTAATTTGGTTTATTGTCTCCTTCATTTCCAGAAGTTCTGTTTGTCTTTTTTCTCATAATCTCTATTTCTTTATTGAAATGATCTTTAGCTTCCTGTAACTCTTCTTCTAACTGTTGATTGGTGCAATGATTCATAGCCTCCATTTCCTCTCTCATCACATCATTTGCTTCTCTGATCATTTTAATTATGTACACTCTGAAATCCCTTTCTGACATTTCTTCTGCCCTGCTATCATTGGATTCTGTTGGTGTTGCATTTAGGTTTGTTTGCGATACTTTTTCCCCCTGTTTTCTCATGTTGTTCATGTACCTTCTCCTCTATCTGTGAGAACTTGATGTATTGCAGTTTCCCCCTCCACCTATTGTCTTGTGGTGTCCCAACAGGTTTACAATGCCTCACCTCCTAGTCTTCAGTAACACTATATCATGGACTGTGGCCAGGGTAGGTTATGTCTGGGCCTCTGGGCTGGTCCCCCTTGCAGCTGCTCCTGTGCAGAAATCCCACGGGAGCATGCAGGGCTGACATACCAGGTGCAGAACTCTCAGGCCTCTGCATTGGTCTGAGCCTGATGCCTGTATCTGTGCCTGCCTCTGGACCCAGAAGTCTCATGAGGCTTGATGTGGCCGATACCAATCCTGTGAGCTGAGACTTCCCAAGTCAGAAACTCAAGTGTCCACTGCACCCACTCACCACACGCTGAGGTCTTCCACTTCTGGTCTGTGCCAGCTGCTACCACATGGAAATTCCATGGGCACACTAAGGGCCAACATACCAGGTGCAGAGGTCTCAGGTCTTTGCACTGCTCTGAGCCTGATGTCTGTCTCCACATTTATATATTTGCATATATAAATCAATTTATATATTCACTTATATTTATGTGTGTATGTATACACACATATATATACACACATGTATATGTGTATATATTGGTATGAGAAATTGAACCCCGAGTCACTTAACCACTAAGTCACATTCCCAGCCAGTTTTTATATTTTATTTAAAGATAGGGTTTGGCTACATTTCTTAGGGACTCAATTAATTACTGAGGCAGTATTTGAACTCACAATCCTCCTGACTCAGCCTCCCAAACCCCTGAGATTTCAGGTGTGTGGCACCACACCTGGCTCTGAGATGAGCTTTTCAATAAGCCATTTCAAATCATTTTTCTCTTCAGCATGAGTGTAGTAAAATGACATCAGAACAAATGTTCCTCAGTATTTAAGGAAGTACTGACTGTAGTAAGGGAGATCATTTTTCACTCATGTTTGAGTGAAGGTTGAGTCAACTTTCTTTGGTATGTAAGGTACTGGTTTCCTCTTTAAGACCTTTTCTTCACTCTTCCCTATAAAGAGATTTAAAATTGTAACAAGGATTTGGTTGACTCACTGGTAGAAGAATGTGAGAAATAAACTCAAGTACTCAATCCCAAGGGATGGACTAAGAGACACAAATTGTTGCATAAAAGTGAGGCTCTCACTGATGGTCTTGAAAGATCAGGTGTCTAGGTGAACAGGCATATCCAGAGCAGATACCATCAGTCTTCATTTCCTAGTGGACAAGGACCTTGCACAGTTTTCTTCTTGGTGAGTACTGTGGGATGTATAGTCTTCCTGAAGGTGGCGTAGGTTTTACTGTCTCTCTTGGGTTATTTAAAGAAAGGTAGCTTTAGTTGTTCCTGCCTCTGTCTTGTGGAGGGAAGGTGTTCCCAGTTTATCTGTGTTGGTTAAGCAGGTCCCATTCCCTTCACCTCCTGTTTTTCTAGGGGCTGTGAATCTGAAACATCCAGATGTTAACTGCTGGAAACCATTCATTCTATTTCTTCTTTGGCTGATATTCTTATATACCCATTGATTTTACAATTTAAGCTAAAATTTTGTATTTTAAAAATGAGCTACTGTACTTTCTATTTCTCACAAAAAATCCCAACAAAACCTCATAGGGTGTTGAGAAAAAAATGGTAAGGGAGGAGAAGAAAGGAGAAGTGAGGGAAGGAGATCTCTGACAAAGGTCAGCATGCAATCATCTTTTACTCTCCATTATTCTTCATCTTTCTCCATCCTTCTTTATCCTTCTACCTTGTTACATATCCTTCTCTTCTGTATGTCATCACTTTACTGATTGTTTCTGTTGCTGAGAAGTTTTTAATTTGAATTCATCCCATTTCTTGATTTTTGAATTTACTTTTTTGTGCTTTCAGAGTCCTGTTAAGGAAGTCAGGTCCTAAGTTGACATGATAAAGAGTTTGAACTACTTTTTGTTCTATTAGGTGCAGGGTCTCCAGACTAATTCCTAGGTTCATCCACTTTGAGTTGAGTTTTGAGCAGGGCGTCAGATAGGAGTTTAATTATTTTTGCTGTATATGGATTTACAGTTTTCCCTGCACGAAGTGTTGAAGAGGCTACTTTTTCTCCACTGCATGTTTTGGTGCTTTTGTCTAGTATAAGAAAACTGTATTTATGTGAGTTTTTCTCTGTGTCTTCTATTGTGTTCAACAGGTCTATATGCCTATTTTGGTGCCAATATCATGTTTTTTTTTTTTTTCCTATGCCTCTGTAGTGTAGCTTAAGGTCTAGTATTGTGAAGCATACTGCTTAACTTCCTGGCTAAGAATTTCTTTGGCTATTGTTGTTTTCTTATATTTCAAAATTAATTTCACGATTTCCTTCTGTATTTCTATGAAAAAAGTAATTAGTATTTTAGTAGGAATTGCATTAAGTATGTATAATGCATTTGGTAGTATGGCAATTTTGACAATGTGATTCTGCCTATCCAAGAACATGGGGGATCTTTCCATCTTCAAAGTTCTTCTTCAACTTCTTTTTTTTCTTTTGTGGGCCAGGCGATTAAATCCAGGGCCTTGTGTTTGCAAGGCAAACACTCTACCAACTGAGATATATCCAGCCCCCCTTCTTCAATTTCTTTCTTTAGTTTTCTGTAGTCTTCATTGTAGAAGTCTTTTACCTCTATTGTTAGATCAGTTTCCAAATTTTTTTAGGCTATTGTGAATGGGGTAGTTTTCCTGATTTCTCTTTCAGTGGATTCATCACTGATGTCCAGAAATGCAGTTGACTTATGGGTGTTTATTTCATTTCCTGCTACTTTACTGAATTCATTTCCTAGTTCTAAGAGTTTTCTTGTGGAATTTGTTGTATCTTCTAAATATTGAGTCATGTCATCACCAAAAAGTGATAGTTTGAGTCCTTCTTGTTTTTTTTCCCTTTAATTTCTTTCTTCTAATTTCTCTAGTTAGAATTCAAGGATGACGTAGTATAAAAGTGGTGAAACAGGGCATCCAGTCTTGTTCCACATGTTAGAGAGGATGCTTTCAATTTTTCTCCATTTGGAATGATGTTGGTCTTTGGTTTACCATATATGGCTTTTGCAATATTGAGGTATGTTCCTACTGTCCCTAATTTTCTACTGTTTTGTGCATAAAGGGATACTGTATTTTGACAATTTCTTCTCCATTTGTTGAGGTGATCATATGATTCTTTAAGTCTATTGATGTGATAAATTGTGTTTATTGATTTCCATATGCTTAACCAACCTTGCATTTCTGGGATGAATCCCACTTTACCATGTTGCACTATCTTCTTAATATGTTTTTGTGTGTGATTGTTCGAATTTATTGAGAGTTTTTGCATTTCTATTCATCAGGGATGTTGGTCCTTAGGTTTATTTCCTTGATGTGTCTTTGTCTGCTTCTTGTTTTAGGATGAAACTAGCCTCACAGAATGAATTTGGAAAGGATCACTTCTTTTCTATTTCATGAAATATTTTGAGAAGTATTGTTGTACTTTCTTCTTTGAAGGTCTTGTAGAACTTGAGTGAGAATCCATCTGATCCTGGGTTTTCCTTTGATGGTAGGGTTTTGATGGTATCTTCTATGTCATTGTTTGAAATTGACCTGTTTAAATTGTGTATGTTCTTCTGATTCAGTTTGGGAAGGTCATTGTCTGTAGAAATTCTAAAAGTTCCTTGTCCCCCATTATGTTTCCTCCCCCTTCCCTCCTCCTGCATCGAGAAATGACCACTAGGTGGAGTTTTATTTTCTTAGATTGAACATTCAACAGTCAGAGTCTTAGACTGTATGGTGGGTGACCCTGGAGCAATCAATATTCTCCCAGCTCTAGTATATCCACCATAAATTCAGGATTCCTCCATGCAGGATCTAAAACTGCTGGGAAAATTAGGTTCAAAGTGTACAAAGAAGCTAGAATTATACCTGACACATACTACATTCTCAGTTCCTGGAAGCTGTTCTTACTAACAAGTCTTTCTGTTGGTGGCCCAGAGTATAATTGGGAGTCTTTAGCTTCCTCGTTCTGTTACCGGGCATTCATATCCCCTGTAATTGAGCAGACTTCCAGCATTTTCCATTTTTTTTAGGTTTTTAAGTCAGTTTCAGTTTTCATAAAATTGTCCATTTAAAATTCAGTTTTAGTGTCACTTGCAATTTTGTAATGCCGTCACTACCTGTCCTTGCTGCACAACTTTTAATCACCACCAATGAAAGCCATGTGTCTATCAAGCATTCACTCTCCTGCCCTCCCTGGCTCTACTCTCCACTACTCCCCAACCTTCTAGTTTCTGACTCTCTGGTTTCCATATTCAGGATATTTCCTAAGAGTGGAGAATATAATCTGTGATTTTTTTTGTCTGATTTTGTTTACTTAGCTGAATATTTTGAGATTTATCCACATTGTTGCATGTATATTTTATGCATTTCAATGGCAGAGTGATATTTTACCAATATAAATTATATAAATACCTATGTGTTTTATGTGTTTGTATATGTAATATGTGCCTATTCATATTCACACATACACACACACACACACACACACACACACACACACACATATACACCACACCATTTTGCTTATCCATTCTCTTCATGTTTTCCTGTTGTTCCTGGGGATTGAACCCATGTCCTGAAGCTTGCTAGGCAATATCCATTCGTTTTCTTGATGGGCATTTTTTTTTTCATGATCTCCCTTATATACTGAAGTGCGTCACAGTAGCCAGAAAAGCCGTGTATTTGATACAGTTATTTCACCATAAAACCACTGGTTTTTTTATTTAATTTTTGATTCATTGAACACAAATGGAGTACAGCAATTGTTTTTCTGATTCTACACAAAGTAGAGTCACCCCATCTGTGCATTCATACATGTAAACTGGCAATGATGACTATCACACATACTGTTACTATTCTTACCCCAAAACTCAACCCCACCACTCCCTTCCCTCTATGCTCTCTATCCTTTCTCCATTCTTGCCATCATTCTACCCCACATTATGCATCATCATTCACTTATCAGAGACACCATTTCGCCTTTGGATTTTTGGAATTGGCTAATCTCACTTAGCATAATAGTCTCCAACATCATCCATTTACCTACAAATGCCATAATTTTATTCTTCTTGATGGCTGAGTAATATTCCATTGTGTATATATACCACAGTTTCTTTATCCATTCATCTATTGAAGGACATCTAGGATGGTGCCAGTATCTAGCTATTGTGAATTGAGCAGTTATGAACATTGATGTGACTGCTTCACTGTTGTAATCTGATTTTAAGTCCTTTGGGTAAAGGCCAAGGAGTGGGATAGCTGGGTCAAATGGTGGATCCATTCCAAGTTTTCTAAGGAATCTCCACACTGTTTTCCAGAGTGGATGCACCAACTTGCACTCCCACTAGCAATGTATGAGTGTACCCTTTTCCCCACATCCTCACCAACACCTGTTGTTGCCTGTATTCTTAATAAAAGACATTCTAGTTGGGGTAAGATGAAATCTTAAGGTGGTTTTGATTTGCATTTCTCTTATAACAAGGGATGTTGAACATTTTTTCATAAATCTGTTGATTCCTTGTAGATCTTCCTCTGTAAAGTCTCTGTTCATTTCTTTGGACCATTTATTGATTGGGTTATTAGTATTCTTGGTGTAAAGATTTTTGGCACTTTGTAGATTCTGGAGATTAGTGCTCTATGTGAAGTGTGTGTGGCAAAGATTTTCTCCCACTCTGAAGGATCTCCCTTCACATTGCTGATTATTTCCTTTGCTGAGAAAAAGCTTTTTAGTTTGACTCTATCCCAATCATTGATTCTTGCTTTTATTTCTTGCTCTTTGGGAGTCATGTTAAGGAAATCTGGTCCTAGGCCAACATGATGAAGATTTGGACCTATTTTCTCTCCTGTTAGGTGCAGAGTCTCTGGTCTAATTTCTAGGTCCTTGATCCATTTTGAATTGAGTTTTTTGCAGGGTGAGAGATATGGGTTTAGTTTCATTTTGCTGCATATGGATTTCCAATTTTCCCAGCAACATTTGTTGAAGAGGCTGTCTTTTTCCATTATATGTTTTTGGCTCCTTTGTCAAGTATGAGATACCTGTATTTATGTGGGTTTTTCCGTGTCCTCTATTCTGTACCATTGATCTACCTGTCTATTTTGGTGCCAATACCATGCTGTTTTTGGTACTATTGCTCTGTAGTATAGTTGAAGTTTTGGTATTGTGATATCCCCTGCTTTTTTCTTCTTGCGAAAAATTGCTTTCCCTATTCTGGATCTCTTATTCCTCCAAATGAATTTCATGATTGCTTGCTCTATTTCTATGGGGCCCATCATTGGGATTTTAATTGGAATTCCATTGAATTTGTATAGTGCTTTTGGAAGTATGGCCATTTTGCCGATATTAATTCTGCCTATCCAAGAACATGCGAGATCTTTCCATCTTCTCAGATTCTTTTTAACTTCTTCTTTAGTGTTCTGTAGTTCTCACTGTAGAGTTCTTTCACTTCTTTTGTTAGATTGATTCCCCAGTATTTTATTTTATTTTTTTGATGTTATAGTGAATGGGGTAGTTTTCCTGATTTCTCTGTCTGAGGATGCATCACTTATGAATAAAAATGCAGTAGATTTATGAGCATTAATTTTATATCCTGCTACTTTACTGAATTTATTTATGAGTTCCAGAAGTTTTCTGGTGGAATTCTTAGGGTCTTCTAAATAGAGAATCATGTCATCAGCAAATAGGGATAATTTGAGCTCTTCTTTCCTATTCGTATTCCTCTAATTTCTTGGGTCTGTCTACTTGCTCTGGCTAGAGTTTCAATTACAATGTTGAATAGTAGTGGCAAAAGAGGGCATCCCTACCTTGGTACAGTTCTCAGGGGGAATGCTTTCAGTTTTTCTCCATTTAAAATGATGTTAGCTCTGTGCTTATCATAGATGGCCTTTACAATGTTAAGGAATGTCTCCACTATCCCTATTTTATCTAGTGTTTTGAGCATGAACGGGTGCTGTATTTTGTCAAATGCTTTCTCTGCGTCTATTGAAATAATCATGTGGTTCTTGACTTTAAGTCTGTTAATGTGGTGAATTACATTAATTGATTTCCGGATGTTGAACCAACCTTGCATCCCTGGGATGAAACCCACTTGATCATGGTGCACTATATTTTTTCTTTGCTTTTTTATGCGATTTGCTAAAATTTTGTTAAGAATTTTTGCATCTATGTTCATTAGCGATATTGGTCTGAAATTTTCCTTCCCCAATGTATCCTTCTCTGGTTTTGGTATCAGGGTGATATTAGCTGCATAGAATGAGTTTGGAAGGGTTCCCTCCTCCTCTATTTCATGAAAAATTTGGAGGAGTATTGGAATGAGCTCTTCTTTGAAGGTCTTGTAGAACTCGGCTGTGAATCCATCTGGTCCTGGACTTTTCTTTGTTGGTAGGCTTTTGATGACTTCCACTATTTCATTGCTTGAAATTGATCTATTTAAATTTTGTATGTCCTCCAGATTCAGTTTGGGTGGCTCATTTGTCTCTAGGAACCTGTTAATGTCTTCGAAGTTCTCTATTCTGTTGGAGTATAAATTTTCAAAGTAACTTCTAATTGTGTTTTGTTTTTCAACTATGTCTTTTGTAATATTTCCATTTCCATCACGAATTTTAGTAATTTGGAATTTCTCTCTCCTTCTCTTCGTTTGCGAGGCTAAGGTTTATCAATTTTGTTTATTTTTTCAAAAAACAACTTTTTGTTTTGTCAATTTTTTGAATTGTTTCTTTTGTTTCAATTTCATTGATTTCAGCTCTGATTTTGATTATTTCCTGTCTTCTACTACTTTTGGTGATGATCTGTTCCTCTTTTTCTAGGGCTTTGAGTTGTAATGTGAGGTCATTGATTTGTTGACTTTTCGTTCTTTTATTGAATGCACTCCATGCAATGAATTTCCCTCTCACCACTGCTTTCATAGTATCACAGAAATTTCGATATGTTGCATCTTTGTTCTCGTTGACCTCTAAGAATCTTTTAATTTCCCCCCAAAAAGTCATTTTCCAATCATATAGATAACATTTCCAGACAGATAATTTGATAGGATAGCTGAAATTATTTCAGTTGGAAAGTTTCGTAAAATGAGAAATTTTTTTAATGAGAGTGGCAATGTTGCTTTAGATCAGTTTTGTCAGAAGCTAACCTTTGTTTCCCCTTTTGTTTTGCATAAATTTTATTATTTGAGTGTTGGTGTTGATAAGCACCAAAGGACTGAGCATACCATAGCCATTGGTCTCAGCACCATGGAAGCACACCAGGATGTGGTTGCTTCTCCACATTATGCTTATGAGCAGTGAAATCACTAAGTCTGCAGTGTACAGGATGGAAAAGCACCTGATGAGCAGCACACTGGTGTGAGTGGCCCCTTGCTCAGGGGAGGTTTTGTGTAAAAACCTGGAAATATAAAGTGACGTGAACTGCTGTTTATGTCTGTACGAGAGGATTATCATGTATTCCCTGGAAATACCGTAAGACCCATGAAGAAGACATCTCTGAATGTTATCAGTGTGATAAATCTACCTGTATACTTCAGCAGAAAGGAAGAGTGTTCATGGAAAAACAGATGACCAGGCTGAGTCTTATTGTGGATGGCCACAGTGCAGAGAAGCTGGTTGCTAGTAATGGACATGGTGGGGACCACAGAAACAAAAGTAGCCATTGCTTTGGATTTGGAGATGTAAATTTAAAATTGGCCAACCAGAGTCACTGGGGCTGATGGCTCATGCCTGAAGCATGCTCAGTACACAGATGGTGCAGATGGAGAGACCCCTCAAGACCTTGTGCAGGAAGATGATCACTTTGCATGTGGAGTCACCTGGAATATCGTCTGCTTCCCAAATGTCTGCAGATACCAAAAGGCCCATGGAGAGGAGCATAATGTGTGTTAGCACCAAATGGGTGATGGTGAAGTTGGTGAGCCTGGACTTGGGGCCCACAAGGACAATGGCAATGTAGAGGCAAAGCAGAAATGTGTTTGGTGATATCCCAAGGCCAACCTGGGTATAGAAGACATTACTTATGGTACTAAATGTGGAATGTTGGTTGATCTTCATGAGGATGTTGAAGTAAATCATGTGTTTCTGGGGAAAAAAAAAACAGAAGTGTTTAACACCAGTAGCATTTTCATATTTTTGCTATTTTATCATATTTTACAATTTTTGCAGGACCACATTGTTTTGATCATGATAAATTTATAGTAAGTTTTGAAATCAAGAAATCTGAATCATCTGACTTGCTTTCAATTTTCTTTTTGTTTTTTGTTTTGTTGTGGCCCCTTGCTCTTTGGTTTAAATTTGATGATCAATTCTTCCATTTCTGAAAAAAAAAGGATGTTGGTATTTTGACACAGGTCACATTAGATCTATAGATTGTCTTGGGCAGAATTCCCCTCTTGACAAAATTCACTCCTCCAATTCATGAACATGGTATATCTTGATATATTTTGAACTATTTTAATGTGGTTGAGCCAAGTTTTAAATTTTTGACATAGAAGCTTTTTAAAGCATCTCCCTGTGGCTGGAAGGTGGCATGAGGCCCAGCTGGAGGTGACCACATCTTGGGTGGAGACACTGAGCATTCTGATTCTGGACAGGGTCCACGTATCCCTTAGGTGTACAGGACCATAGGCTGAGCACCAGGCTTGGGGTCGTGCAGAAGGGCCATCTGCCCCAGTCATAACTGCCCATCAACAGTCCTCACTAACTCCATACTGAGGGAGCTCCCCAGTATTCAAGATCTTTTATTTGCTCAATCTGGTTTCCTGCCTGGAGGGCTCTCCCCACTAAGTCCATTGCTGCTCAGAGTTACAGACTCAGCTTTTCCCCCCAAATGCATAGCCAGCCACAGAGAGGATCTTAGGAATTTGGTGCTGTTAAAATGTGGGGGTACAATGAGCTCCCACTTACATGTGATAGGCACAGAGCAGGTTAAGCCCATGCTTTTGCTCATGTCACATTTAACACACAGAGTAAACTGAGAAATCTCATCCTGTTTCCCAATTGGCTGAGGCCAGAAAGGCCATTGATTCTCATGTGTGTGTAGTAAGTCCCCATGGGAAACCACGTGGCATTGAACAAGAATGAGGAATGTTAGCCACTGGTGACTTGCAGCCCCACCCAGAGATTAGGCAGCTTTTCAGCATGAAGAGACTAAAATGCTATAGTACATAAGAGTGACATCTACATGGAGAAAGTCAAACAGAAACAGATTCCTGGTAGGCATGATCTAAGCCTTGGATCTAGCTATACCTGAATTCCACCTTTTTGATAAGAAAAGCAATAGATTTCCATTGGGACTGAATTCTATTGGAGTTGGGTTTGTTTTGTGACTTGTGGCATGTCCATGGTCAGACTAGATCAGAAGTGCCTCACCCCAGTCTATGTGATGCCCTGAGTCCTCCAGGAGGCTTGCAGGGCCCAAAAAAGACACACATATAACCATAACTTCTCAGTCCCCACATAGTGGGAGTTTTTACTATGGTCAAAATTCTTACCCAGCTACAGGTCCCTGGACTCTTCCTCTTCTCTTCAATGCAGTTCCCCTTTGCCCCTTCTCCAAATGGATGCCCCATTCCCTTAATCCCCGACACACAAAAGAGCAAAGGTCAATATTCTCCCCCCACCTGTCTTCCCTCAACTCCCCATCAAGGCTCACTGCAGATCCTGGGTTCATCTTCCCTGGCAACCCACCCTGCCATTCCTCCCTAGTGCCCTGCACTGGCCTTGGTACAAAGCCACCCCAGCACAGCTTGCTGCTTCATTCAAGCTCCAGACGATCCCCCTTTGTTTCATGGACTGTTACATTTTTAAAATATGTTGCCAGCACTTCAGAATGACAGTTTTAGGACTGGAGGTGTGGCTCAGTGGTAAATCATGTGCTTAGCATTTGTGTGGCTTTGGGCTGCATTCCATCACCCAAATAAATAAAAATCATATAGCCAGGCATGGAGTGTACCACTCCTGCAATCATAGTGACTCAGGAGGCTGAGGAAGGAGGGTGGAAATTTAGAGACCAAGCTCAGCAATTTGGTAAGGCCCTAAGCACCTTACTGAGACCCCTTCTCTAAACAATAAATAGGGCTGGAGATGTGGCTCACTGGTTATGCACCCCTAGCTTAGGTCCCCAGAACCAAAAACACATCCAACCCAATAAACAAAAGGACAAAAGCAAACCACATTCCCCAATAGCCTTTGCAGGTATGAGTAGTTATGATTATTTGCTGACCAATGAGATGTCACAGGAAACCCCTGAGCCTCTGGCTCTTTGTTTTCTCTTCTTCCCCTTTCCCTGATAGCTGTCTTGAAAGGATGGCAAAATGGTAATCAAGAATGGTCTTGGGATCTGATGTCATGTTTGGATCACCATAGCAGCCCAGATTGCACAACTCTGGGCTTTTCTCTTTTCAAATGAAAGGAAAGCTTTTCAATATTTGTCAGGTATATTTTTCCAGTAGAAGAAAAACTGATGCATTGGATTTTCTTCTTGTTTTATTTCTGTTCAAAATCCTCAGGTTTGGGAAAGTTTTAGGCCAAGAAGACCAGCAACCTTTGTCACCCATTCCTTTCTCAGATCTCTGGGGATGGAATGAAGGTCCCACAGGAAGCCTTTCCATCCCAGATCTGAGCCCTTGGGGCAAAGTTTAGCACTGTGTTCTGTTCAGGATCCCTCACCCTCTCCAGAAGGATCACAAAGAGTGAGACTGTTTCCTATAGATGTCAACACTCAAGTCCAAAATCGCAGGGCCCCCATGGCTCTCCTGAGCACTGTCTCCACAACAGGAAATCACTGGTCTGAATCTCAATTCCTGAACTGATGGGCCATGGGGAAACAAACTTTGAGTAAACCATATTGTTCTCATCTATAACGTGGGCCTGTGCCAACTGAAGACTTGAATGTAAATAAAAACAGAAAGCAAGAAGCCAGGATAGCAGGACTGGAGGTGTGTGATGCCTCCCATAAGCATAGGATTTGGGTGAATTTTCCAAGAGAAAGGAGATGGCAGGTAATTGACACACTTTGGCCTAATACAATCGCCTAACCCCAAAATGTTGGGTACGAGCATGGAAGAATATGTGAAGAGCTTACTTATTTCATCTGTCCCAACATGGAAAAATAAGTACTATAATCAAAATATGTAGTTTAAGAAAAAAGGCCCACAATTATTTTGTTGTTTTGTTTTCTGGTACTAGGGATTGTACCTAGGACATTTAACCACTGAAACACATCCCCAACACATTTTAAAAGTATTTGTTAATGTATTTTGAGACCAAATTTTAATCATAATATCAGGGTGATCTTAAATCAAATAAGCATTTTGTGAAATATTCAAGGGAAGGGAGGTGACAGGTAAATTATGAACCTTGACAAATAATACCTTGACTGCAAAATGTTGGGGGTGGGCATGGAAGGTGTGGGAAATTTACCTTTCCATCCTCCACAACAGAGAAAAACAAATGCTTAAATTGCAATTTGTGATTTAAGCAAAAAGATCCATAATTTAAAAATTTTTATTTGGTACCACCAGGGGAATTAAACCAGCTATATATCCAGCCCATTTAAAAAAATTAAAGAATATTTTTTAGTTTAGATGGGTGCAATCCTGTTATTTATTTTTGATGTGGTGCTGAGGATCAAATCCGATGCCTCACAATCATTCCATCACTCACCTGCAACCCCATCACTTTTGAAAAAATTTGAAGACAAATTTTTTAATCTGAAATCAGGGTGATCTTATATCAAACAGGAATTTTGGTCCTAAGAAATATGTAAAGATAGCAGCTGCTTCTCTTTCATGTGAAATTGTTTTCCTTAAATTCAAGTGAAAATGTATTATTAAAAAATTACCATACACTTTTGATCTCATTGCAATCTAGTCACATCCTTCTTTTCACCCCTCCTCTCTCTCCCATTCCTCTTTTCTGCCTCCCATCTAGGTGACCAGAAAGGCATCTGTGGTTATGCTGCCTAGTGCGAATGCTCGTGTCTGGGGCTGTAGGTTGTCATGATTCCTGTTCCCTGACCGGTTTGTCTGTACTCTGCTCTATACTTGGAATCCTTTATAACAGGCTTTAGCATTTGTATAAAACAATGCAATCAGATTTCCAACAAAATTATCACTGTCTTTGAAGGGTTTGAGAGCATTAAATGACATGAGGAGGAAAGCACCTGGCATAGTGTCACTGTGTGATTCTGATAGACCCAATTTCTTCTTGGGAGGTACGTGTGTTTCTTACCTATAATGTCCTTCAGCAAATTTCTACTCATCCTTCAATACCTAGTTAAATGTGAAGAATTTCCTGATACCCACATCCAGCCAATCAGACTCCTTCCCTGGAGATTTAGAATATGAGCAGTGATAAAGGGAGAGCAGAAAGGCCTACAGTGTGCTCACATAGAAAATCATCCAGGAAGGACTGTGCATGGTTTTGAGTGCCGAGATCACATAACACAGAACAGCTCTTGCTTTATCGAACTTTGCTAGCTGGTGTCCTTGACCTCTGTCACGTCCTGTTACACACTGTTTTTATTTAAAGAACCCAGATCAGGTTTTGTGGCTTGGAGCCCATGTCCCCATCTGCTGCCCTGTCTCCCCAGCATTCATTCAGGCCATCAGAATGAATGATAGTTGCACAGAGGTTGTTATAACGAGACTCTCCTCCTGAGACCCACTTTGAGAAAGATGTCCATAGTCAGACACCTGTGCTAACTCATCCTGAGATGACTGGGGCTGACTGGCAGGGAGAGCACAATGTGGCACTTGTTTGCCAAGGAGATGTGCCCATCCTGTGTGCAAAGGGTAAGAAAAGGTCCTGAAGACCACAGAACTAGAAAAATGCAGAGGACCATTTCCTATGCAAGAACACACTATAATAATCCTAGCTGGGCTCCTTGCTGTCTTGCTCACCAGTGTCTCCTCTACTTCCATACTCTGCCTCACACACGAGGTTATCAAGTGTTATCATCAGCTGCACTCTGTAAAGGAGAGACTGACCCTGAGGTGAGCGGACTGGTCGAAAGTCATCCTTTTGGTGATGTGAGTTCCAGATTGAACAGACCCCACGTCCAGTTGTCCCTCAGTCTGGGTCTTGTTCACAACCACAGCTTCTCTGCAAGAACCTTTTCATTCATTTCAGATGGAGTTATGACAGAGCGGTGGAGTGGCCAGATGGGGAGGTGAGACAAGTGTGTGAGTGAGCCTGACTGAGGAGCCAGGCTGATCAAGAAGAGCAGAACCATTTGGAATGCTACTGGATGTCCCTGAATTTGGGCCAAGACAGACCACAAAATGTTGCAGGGCTAGAGGACAAAACATGTGATCTCAGTATGTTAAATAAGGAAGAAGAGGAAGAGCCAAGGGGGCAGAATGCAGAGGAGCTAGTGTGTGGAGTGGGCACGGTGCTGTAGATTGGTGGAGTGGAGACCAAATGTTTCTAGTGGAGCAATGGAAATGGGCAAAGCTGGTGGGGTGGAGCCGAGGTGACTGAGTGAAGCCCATCCTTTAGGAGCAGGAGGTGGGTGGGGCCAGTGGGAGTACCTGGGAGACATGTCTCTCCCATGGTTCCTCATGTGAGCTGAAGGCAGGAATCAGGACCACAGCAGGTGAGTGGAGTGTGTGGTGGGTGCTTGGGCAGGAGGTGAAGGGAGCCCAGGCAGGAGTACTTGCTCTGGAAATCTGGTTAGATGTCACTCTGGACACAGCAGGGAAGCAGGGCCCTTGGGCTTGCCTGGCCTGAAAGGTGACCTCAGAGTCTTCCATTGGGGCCTCAGTTTCCCAGTTGACACAATGAAGCAGTGGAGGGAGCATGAGGATATTGTGACACAACCTTCTCAAATCTCTATGTCTGGCAAAACTTTGTGGACTTTCCATGTATTCAGGTATGTTGGGGTCCATGGGGATTTGGGGAATGGTCCTGCAGATGTCAAACTAGACTTTGTTTTTGGGGAGCAATATTTGCCAGGCGTGTTCACAGAGACTTGTCCTGGTGTCTGCTGTGCAAACAGTGACCTGGAGTTCCAGAAAGTGTAACCATGTGATGAGGCTGTCACTTGCTGGAGCCTGGTCTGGATGTCCTTCCTGACACCTGGGCAGTGAGAGAAGCATAGATGGGGCAGGTGGCCATGACCCTTGACAGGGCAACTGTCAAGTCCTTGACGGGGACTCACTGCATCTGTAGAAAAGGATAAGAGTTGACGACTGCCTCTCAGGCTGGTGTAAGGCTAAGGCCCAGCCTCATGATTTTCTAAAAGCAGTTTAGCATGGATGGGGAATGGGATCTGGTCTTGATACTTTCATTTAGTTTTATATATGAAAACGTACCCCTCATGTAATTTAAAATGAAACTATTATATACCAGACTCTATTTGAGGCAGAGAGAACATAGACCAGGATCCCTGCTTCCATTCTGGTAGGAGGTTGCTGGTCCACTGGTCTAAGAATTCAGGCTTTGATCCCATTAAGCATCTGGTCCTATGTTACCACCAATGGCAGTGTTTCACATGCTCTATTACTCTAGAACACACTGCTCATCAGGTCACTTATCTGTCCCCAATTCTTTCCTACCTGTGGAATTAAGGCCTCCTTCAGGAGCTATCTCTTGCTCTCTTCCCCAGTTGCATCACCCCATCCCTCCCTGAGGTTTCAAGAACCCCTCTGTCTCCACTACCAGTACATACCTCTCTGCTTGATGTGGGTTTTTCCCTCATTAGAACTGCTGAACATTTATTAGACAATAGATGGCGCCAGAACTGTAGACTTTTTCTAGAGTTCACCTCAGTATCTACCTATTTGTTGTTTGGCTTGGTTACTGGAAGTTTTATGAAGCCCTTCACTACTTGCTTTATAAGCAACCTATTCCCCCTCATTAAACCCTTAACAAATTTTATGTGTGGAATTAATTCTCCAGCTATAAAAGGGAGTATCACTATACTCAAAACCCAGAGTTCTCCTTGTCATTGTGCAAAAGAAAATACATATATGAATATAATAAATACATACATATGCTATATATATGAATATATATATGTCTGTGTGATAGGAGGATTTATGGCTATTTAACAGAGCTTGGCACCATGGCATTTGTATCAGCAGAGTATGTGTTATACAACATGATGACATGACTAGGTCACAGGAGAATGGCATTGGTTGATCTTGATATATTTATAACTATATGCATTATATACATGTAATGATATATTTATAATATTGTGTATATATGCACAGTGTATATTATAATTTTGTCTCTAGAATAAGCAGCGGTTGGAGATGGATTTGGGTGGGGATAAGGGCCAAAAGACCAATGACCATTCCTGGATTTGGACTTGACCAATGTGGGGGGTTATTGACAGCCAGCACTAGATGGGGTTGAAAGACTGCATGATGGAGGAAAAGAGTGGTGATTTTGAGGAAGCCCATTGTGTTGGTGCTTGTGATGCCTACTAAATATCCACATGGACAGATCTGAAGGGGACAGGAGAGGGCTGGGAAGAAGATGGATATTTGGGA